>JAQFYB010002331.1:0-25318 GCA_034694085.1 Pogonognathellus longicornis
CATGTAAATATAATGCACATGCATGTAAATATAATGCACATGCATGTAAATATAATGCACATGCATGTAAATATAATACACATGCATGTAAATATAATGCACATCCATGTAAACAATGCACATCCAGGTAAATATAATGCACATCCATGTTTAAATTTTTAACTCTAAAAGTTCCATACTTATAAAGCTAATCTACTCTAAAGATTAGAGGAGATTAGCTGTGTGAGTGTGGAACTGCGTTCACTGCGTTGGTTGTAATGTTAACTCTGAAACTCTTAAAACAACTATAAAGAGTAAAGACAACTCTTAAATCCAATCTAGTAAAGAAACATTGTTTAACAATGATATATTTTATTTATATCACATCACATATTAATAAACCAACTTAACAAATATTAAATCCAGTTGACATCAATCTACTTGCCCTGGAAGTGGCGGTACAGCTAAGTGCGTACAACGGTATTTTAGGTAGCGTGAACGCTTTTACATTCAACAGTTTCATTTGATAAAAATCGTACTTTATAAAAATCGATAAACATTGAGTAAATGATCAGCACATCAAAGGTGGAAAGCGGATGATGTTTGTTAGAGAATGTTGCCTAAAATACGAAAAATGAATGTGGCAAGAGAGAAAAGGATGAGAGTTGGGAAATGCAGTTTGTAGAGGGGCAATGCGCTGTTGCAGAGATGATTGTCGCAAATACATATCTCTTTAACTGTGCCTGAACTTTTTTCTTTGTAGCATCCATCCTTTATCATTTTGCTATTCGTCGTCTCTGTCACCGAGCCACAGAAAAGAGTCTCGTTGATTAACGTCTTCTCTGTTTGCACAAAAACAATTATTTCAATTATGTTCCAGAGAGTTAAATATGATATATTACAAAATGTTAATGAAAAACCGACGGAAGAGTCTTACTTGCCATTATTATTTAAGTTTGATGATGTAAATAACTATTTTAAGATGTACAATTTTATAAAGGAAGCATTAATGTTAACTAATAAGTGATGACATGTAACTAATATAATGAAACGTGAATTGTAATAATTATGTTGAACGGGCGGGACCTATGTTCAATAAATACATACATACATTATGTTCCAAAATTATATTTTAGGTTCAATTCGTTAATTAAAAATAAAAATACACTGTTTCAATTTTCCATTACTGTGACATTTTTAATTTTTATTACAACCAAGGGTGTATAAAGATTACACATTTAGAGAGGACGTGAGCACCAAGGGAGTATTTAATGGTGGGGCCTCGGGGCCGGGCCCCACCCAAATTTTTCGAACATACACTAGATAAATGTGTCTCTTACGTAATGAAAAACAATTGTAAAAAGTTAGAACCAATTTCATCAAATAATTTTAAAATGATGTGGAATATCAATAAAATAACACATAATATCCATGTATTAGATAAGGTCATTCAGAAGTTCATTTAATAATGACATTCGTAGCTATCCTTGTTTACTAGACTAAAGACCACCCACCATCAAATAAAATGAAAGTGCTTTGTTGATCTGTGGGAAGGTGCACAAGTGATAAAAATTTCGTGTATTTTCTCCCAAACAAACAGGTTTCTCCCAAAATACCAAAAATACGGTGATTTTTGCCGTCAAAATGGAAAAAATCTCAACAATTTTGGCGCTACGTGCGATGTTGTTGCAATTTGGCGCTACGCGCGATATTGTTGCAATTTTGGCGCTACGCGCGATATTGTTGCAATTTTGGCGCTACGCGCGATATTGGTGCAATTTTCATTGATTTTGAACTAAATTTGCGCAATTTTTGGCAAAAGTTGCGAACTTTTTCGCACTGCGCGCGATTTTGAGTAATAGCATATGCTTTTGACCCAAATTTGATGAAATTTGCTCAAATTTGAGTAAAATTTGTCAAACTATTTTCCAAGCCACCCTTCTAAATAATACTGTTCTTCATACTGTCCATTGCGGCCCGTTTCTAGTTAAGGATTAAAAATATTTTAAAATACCTTCTCGGTGACTTAATCTGGGCCCCACCCAATTCGGAATCCTAGATACGCCACTGGTGAGCACACTTTTGTTACATATGTTAATTTTTTGCATTTAGCGCGATTTACATCGGCTAGAGTACTAGCTTTAATTTGACACCAATTGGAAAATACCGAAAGCCATCGAATCAGAGAAAATGGAAATTTTGTAAAATCGGGTACAATACCTATGCAACATGCACCATAACACCAATATGTATTTGATATGTTCAGTTTGTTCAGTATACGATACATAATTAAATATGGGTATTCCAATAATTCTACAAAATATCCAATTTTCATAAACTATGGGCTCAATTATTGAATGGTGCCAAGACAAATAATATTCATCTTATAGAAAAAATAGATTTCATGCAAAAGTGATTTATTACCGATTGGGAATGAAATGGACAGACTCTGGTATTTATTATGTATCATAATTTATGTATCATAATGATAATTTGCTGACAGGCTGTCAGCAAATTATCGGTTGTCGGTGCCAGAATCTCGCACTGCTTGAGGTGTTATAGGTAAAATCGCGCACACGCATGCAATATTTTATGTTCCATTACATTAGTGGGTCAAAAATTATCCTTCCGCCATGCGAAATTAAGTTTTTAGTTTGTTCACAGATTTTATTATTTTAATTATTGGAAATCGACATAAAAAATTGAGTAAAAATTTACGAAATAACCGCAGTTTTCCTATATGAGCCGTCTTACGTCCAGCCATCAAATATTCCCTTCGACATATTTCACATTATGCGCGCTTGTTTCAAACACTTTGGCACCAGTGTTGGAACTCAAAACAAACATTACACAGCTACATCAGACCAACGCTACTTAGCCATAGCTTCTCTATGTGGTTTGATCAGTGCCCATCTATTTTTATTGCACTTTACTGAAATTAATTAAGATCACGAATTTGACCTTGTGCCCCCTCGCGTTCCGAGTTTTTTATATATATATCTTGTGTATAATATTTAACTAGACCTTATGTCAAGTTTTTTTTTCGGAATGCGAGGGGGCACAAGGTCATTTTTTGAAATTACTAAACCCCCTTTTGGGGTATTCCTAAAATTGATAATTTATGAAAAATATGAAATATACAAAATGTTTCTATGTATAAAGTAAGCACATTATGCGTCTATAATATTTTCGAATTTCGCTTAAGTTGACGATTAAATGCAATTATACTTGATATTTAGTGACTTTTGACCTGGCAATAAGTCAGAGGGAAAAAATCGTTAATGAAAACTTCCAATTTAAAACTTGTAGAGCGTTCTCTAATTAGTATGTATAAAAAATTGCATTTATATCTGTGACATTTTTTTGGGCCCTGCGCGCCCTTGATTTGATGGCTAGAAAAGATGCGGGTCATATGCTTTTACAACATACGCAGTTAATCGTAAATCGTGGTACAAAGGAGCAATGTATAATACGAGACACCTACAATTTTAACCTGAAATGATCGAGATGCATAATTTTTGCATTTTAATATTATAACGAAAGGACAAATTATATTTATCTAGTAATGCAATATACCTAACTAAATGTATTGCATGTAGTAAAACTGGTTACCTAGCTTAGGAATTTAGGATCTCTACACTGTCTACACATTGTCAGTTGGTTCTATATAGATGAAGTTCACTGCTGTACTTGTTTCCATCGAATCTTTACATGTACTGAACTTACCTATGCTTTATCATTTAGGCCACATGTCCAATTCAAACTCAAATTAGATACCTACCATTAATAGTAATTGTAATAGTTTCAAATATTGAGAATAAAAAAACTTTTTGCATATTACATACATATACATTTGAAAAAAATTGCCATGATTAAATTTTATTATTACTGACGATTCATGTATACTATGTACTCTGCATTCTGCGTGGTATTATTAGTACTAGCATAGCAAGTGGATGGCTCTTTGGGTTAAGTGGATTAGTATATACATTTCATAATATTATTCAGCTATTTAAAATCCCTGGAATAGCTAAAGATCATTAATGCTGGTGAAATATCGCTTTACATTTGCAAGATTTAGAACGAATATATAGTTATGTAATAGTTGATAGCATAATTCAAATACATACACAATACACACATAGCTCGCATAGTTATACATCTCAGCATAGAAGTCATTATTACAAAACTTTCAGAATTGCTTGGTAATTATATTAATTGGGTTATTTACATTTTAATGAAGAAAATTGCACCAATTAAACAATTTTCGGGGGTATATATACCAATCCTGCTGACCAGGAAAATCATCACATTTCATCAGCAAACATTGCAACTAAAACTAACTAGAAGCTCCAAGAAATCGAACTCCAATTCAACATGAAAACCTTGGTAAGCTTTTCAAAATTTCAAAAAACATTTTTTTTTCTTTCTATAAATCGAAACAAACGTTAAATTTTAATCCCTTTTTCGTTTTAGATGATCTGGGCTTTATTGGTTGCCGTTGTCGTGGCCATGATTGCACCGTTCGGAGCGGCAGCACCGGAAGAAGCCAACCAAGAAGGACCAGACAGCCTTTTGTCCAACCTGGAAGCCAGCAATTCTGACGCCAAGCCATTCAACCTCCAAGGAGCATCCAGCCAACGCAGGGCCCACGGAATCTACTTCAATGGCCGTTAATTCCAGCACCCTACTTAACTAACGGTCAACCACCAATCCTAATGACAATTAAGCGGAGCCCTTGTGATTAGCTTAGTTGTTGTACGATGCAAACTGTATCTTAAAATCTGTGTTATGGCTAGTTCCTTTCGAATTTTAAACAGAACTTCCGTAGTCAACTTGTAATTTGTGTTTATGAACTAAAATCATAAATGTAGTACCTTCCTAAGCAAAAATGAATGTTTACCTGAACATTTATTGTAGAAAAATGTAGTGAATTATTTGTACCACTGCATTTTTCTGAAATAAAACCATCTATCTTCTCCGTCTGTGTGAATTCTGAATTGTATTTGTTGTAAATATTACATTTTCCCCAAAAATCATATGCATGAATGACAAGGCTGTATCTAGCAGCAGGGCACGTGCCCCCCCAAAAAAAAAATCTCAAAAAATAGGCAATTTAGGGCACTAGTGTACCCTAAATGGCAAAAAATTTTCGCGAATTTTATACTTTTTAGGTTGATTTTTGCTCAAATTAGCTAAAAAATTTCCAGTGAAAATTTTCACGCTAAATTTGCCATTTATAATAACATTTTTACCTTGGTGCCTCCCGAAACCTAATCCTGGATACGGCCTTGCGAATGAATGCTTTAAGGAGTGGAGGAAAAGAATTTATAAGCATTGTATTTTTGCATGTAGCACATAATATTATGCACACATGGTTCAAAGTAAATTCAATCATTCAGGGTCGTGCAGTTTACGTATCGTCTTTGTAGCAATACCACTGATACAATAAAATTCGTCTGTTTGTCAAATGAAAGTGAATCCTTGCAATTGGTGGTGTATAAAGTACCTGTAACCGCTGTCAACGTATTTGTTAACTCTAACTACAGACAGAACATTTATTACATGCATATATAGAATACTTTGATTTGCGACAATCGCTTTTTACTACTGAAGAAGCAGTGCAGTGGAGTCTGAGTGTGGAAGCCATGCACGAAGCATTTTATTTATAGAGGGACGGACTAAATAGAAAGTCCGCAGAAAAGACAAAGTAAAGCAAAGATCAGCTAAACCTCAGCCCAGCCTCAAGTCTCGTGCGAATAGTACAGGAATACCTAGGTACGGGTACATGCAGGTAGTGTACTAGGTAGTACAAAACTACACGTTTTTGGGCCTATACCTATATATGCTTTCAAGAACTCGTAAATCACACTGAAATTCTTTCATATAAATATTGAAGGTACAGCAGATATTGAAGGTACTGCAGTACATGTACCTATAGTTATAATAGTGCATGCGTAAGTAATAGTTTTGACCTGATTTTTATCCATAAAACCAAACAAAAACTATAATAGGTTAATAGGTATATAGTATCCATTACTAGTCAGAACTTTTGTCGCTTTCTTGTTCTTACAATGGGCGTACATGGTCCATTGAACTCACACACAGTTGTCCACCATGTATACACAAGGTCTAAGCAAAGTTAAACACATTACGGATAAAATGCAATTGCATACAAAGCTTAATATAATTTATTTACAAATTGCTGTCATTTTGTTGCAACGAGAGCTATCAGCGGAGTGTTGAACTTATAATTATTATACACATATTATTACCTTGTTGAGTTTAAATTAAATTTCGCTGAAATGTTGGGGCAGTTATATTAAACGGTCGAGGTAATGTGTTGACGTATATTTGTGGCTACATGCAGTGCAATGACACCTTTTTAAATGTGGGACAGCAGTTTAGTTTGGCGTGGAATAAAAGTGTGTCTACTTGAAGCTGTATGTTGCATTAATGGAGTCATCAACGTGTTTGGTTAAGTTGTTATCGTGTTATTAGAGTAGAAACAACATTCCCACTTTAGAGCTGATTACTGATTAGTTTATGAGAGAACGTGTCGTGTAGAACAATTGCATTGTACTCACGTCAGTAGATTGTATTGTCGTAAAAGTAAAAGTGTTTGGCTGAGCGCGGCTATTGGTATTGTAGCGGTGGTCCTTAAGTTGAAATGTCCATTGTGTTATTCGAGTACTTACAAATGGAACGTTGGAATTCCTGGTAATAATAATGTAAACGTTGGTAATTGAAGAGCGTAAACTGCAAATGTGGTGGTGGAAATAACATGATTTCACTTTGCTGTCAAACTCAGTCTCTTTGGACCTCCTCTACTGAGGCACTACTCTGGAACAACTCTGATTACTCCACTGGAGTCAACCAGAATGCCATCCACTCTCAAGTATGTACCTATATGTTCCAGGACGATACTTGCAGCAGCGTTTGTAAAGGAAAGAAACTCTCAGATGACAATTTACTACCCCGCATAGCAGACCATTAGTATAGCGACTTAGAGACCATTTATTTTCAGGTCTATTGAAGCAAGGGTTGGAAATCGGCACATTAAATGAAATATTATGTTCAACTTGACTCCACTTCTTTACTTTCAGCCCAAGTCTTTTCTCCACAGCCTCCACGTATGCGCTACTAATAGTACTTTAGTTTCGTTGTAGTTACTGGAGAAAGGGTGCTATGTAGTACACATAACAAAATGTTATAGAGAATTTCCAATGAAAATAGAAGATCTGAGAGAATACCGCACGTAAACAAACTCCCGCTAAACTGAAATGAAATCCCATTACATTACATGCCAGGAACTTGTATGACTTGCTTTCTTTATCACCGAAATGGAAAACGGTTCATTCTGGTCATGTAACATTGCAACATTAAGGGCGCAGGACGGACATTGACATTACAAGGTGACTTTACTGCTTTTACAGATAGCCAACGCTCAATATTAGTACATAGCATGACAACAATAATTAAGGCTACAAGTACAACCACCGCAGCAGCAACAACCATTACACAATCAAAACGACTCGTCATATCCATCCTGCAGTCCCAGTCCCAACATAATGACACAGACGGATGGCTACTTCAACCACAGCCTGGTTCTCGTAAAATGAAATGGTGCAACCTTCAACGAACATTTAACGAGCAATCCGGCAAACCAATAACTAAACGATCGTTTTGGTTGGCCTGCTAAAACTATGTGTGTTCTAATGGCATTATTATTGTCAAGTGAAGTCAATACTGGAGCCATAAAATAGAAAAGACAATAATATGAACGAAAGCAAAGAAGTTTTGAGTTGGTGCCTTTTGCATTGCCTGTGTTTACTCACAGTATACACAATACACACTTGAGTGAAGCCGAGAGAATTGATTCGGTGCATCGAACCACGCAGACAAAATCTCACACAGCATCACAGCACGGCTTTAAACGTTTAGCAGCAACTCAGTTGTAGTTGTAGTCTGTCCTCTTGGGCTCCGAATAATAAATGATCTTCTGCTCTGCACATAATGGCAGACATTTTGTCGATTTGCTTCGCTAAATTAAGAGAAATCGTTTCGTTCAAAGGCTTCTGTTGCATATTCCACACACAACTAACCTCACATTCCCTGTCATTATAATAGCTGCCCTTTCTTTCTCTCCTCCGCCAATTCTCCTGCTCCAACCGCTCTTTCAAAATTTATTCTTCCACCATATCCCAGTCCCTGAAATTGTCGCTTTACTCCCGTTTCTTTGTCGTACTAGGCAGATCTCATGAACGACATGCGTTAGTGAACAGACAGACAAGACTTCAAGAAATACTCCGTCGGAGTACCCTCGATTAGAATATGAAGTGCCTATATGTATGTATTTTACTGCTTTAGGTACTATGAATGAGATATTGAAATATTGTGTATATCATAATCATTTAGGTAAACTGATTTCTAAGATACGATGAAGTCTGTAGTTCAAACTCAAAGACTCTACTTGTCCTAGTAGTGTCATGCCATCCCATAATTTCATTTTATACATAAGATGTATGATGACTGTTACAGTGCAGAGTTTTGTCCGAGGTCTCTCATCAATTTACTCCGATCCAAAAAACATCTATTTTTTCACCATATAGTTTCCGCCTGGAGAAGAATAATAGAAATAGGGAAATCTGAATATAAAGATAAAGTACTTTGCTCGATGGAATGGAAGATAAATATCTTGGTAGCCACATCTATTCAGAATATACCTACATATACACCCACTTTCTCAGATTGTACTCTTTTCAAACGAGACTTGACAACAGGAATGGATGGGTAGTAGTATTTTACTAAAATGTGGCGTGTTCTTTGTTATCAATGTTTAAGAATGGATATAGATATAATACAGGCACCTCGCACAAGGTCAGAGGTGGCCACTGGTGTTGTGGTATAGCTGTCGTTGGAGTTATAACCGGGGGAATCATTTTACAATGTAATATAGTACAATTGAGTTATTGAGAGAAAAAATTTACTTTAAATAAGTGTATTAACAATTAAAACACAGTAGCAGAGTAGTAGTGGTGTAATAAACGTGTTCGTCGAATTTTGGGTTAAGTAGTAATTTCTTTCCTTGTCAAACAGATACATTCTTCATTGGACTCCATTCAGTATTCGGACTTATTTTATTTTGAGTTCACTGTTCAGTTGGAATGAGGTTAGTTGTGATATCCAGCTCTATCGTTTTGACTGGGAATGATTGACAGGTACTCATATTTTCAGTCGAATGCTGTTATTTCCTGCAACTGACTGACTGGTAGCAGCAATGGAGAAAGTAAGGAAAGTAGAACGAACTGGATTGGATTGGAGTAAACGACTCCGAGGAAAAGCCAGGGTAGTTTCGGTCGACTGATCGAAATTCAACCCAGTGAGCAATGTGGGTCAGTCCAGTTAAGTAAGTGAAAATGGGCGAGAAAAAATGTATGTGTGTGTTGGGAAGAGTGCGGAGAGCCATGATGCATGTAGTCGAATGTAGTGTTGAGAAAAGGGAAATGGAACATGGGTACTTGGACCTACACAAATAGTCGGGTTAGTGCAAGACAAGCTCCGATGTTTGGGGTGACACGTGAGTCTAAAGAAGTCTAAAGCGGAGAAGGACAGGAGAGCAGTTTCCAGCAGAGGTCCATCCAACTCTAACTCAAACATCCCGTGGTTTCCATTTCGATAGATTTCGATTGCAATTCCTAATGCAGGGCAAGAAAAGGCAATGCCTTCGTCTCCTTCCTCGTCCTAACCCAACTTTCCTTTTTTGGCACATCACAGTTGTCTCTCTCTCTCGGCTCGCTCTGATTGTGATGCCGTTGCTTGGCCGCCAATAAATCTCGGCGGAATCCATCAAATCAGCGTGCTAGCTCACCCGATTCATCCAGCCACTTCAATGTTGCACATTATATCCTACACAGCGTCTCAGCGTCTACTTCAACCAAAATGTCATAAGCAACACAACGCCATCCACATCTCAACAATCCAGTTCAAGCCTCTTCTCTCCCATTGTCTTCCTGGATAAAACTTTCAGACGCTCCGCACCATTTTTTTCACTTTGGCAATAAATTTCAGACTCCCTTCATTCAACTTTCAACTAGACTTGTCTTTATTTTCCGTCTTATACAAGATCTGCTGTCTTGTACTCCTATAATGTATAATATGAGTGAGTATGTGTACATGACAGTGTCTCCCTATACACTTTACCTTCACTTTCCTCTATGCACTGCACTGTTCTTCTATACTACTGGGAGAAATCATCGTTATGTTAGTTAGGTAGAAGTCTTTGTGGAGAATGTAGTGGACGAAGAGCGAGAGGACTCACAAAATCTTTGCAGCATAATAACGAAGCGATCTCTCCAGGAAACGAATCCACAGCTCCCCACTGTTTTACAACAAGAGGATCAGATGTAATGGTACACATAGCAGTGCTATATTATATGGACACGCCATAATAGACCGCTCGCTACTCTAGTATCAAACACATGTACACACATGTATTATAATATCCAGTATCGTATCTGTGTACGAACATTATTATGAGAGGAATGGTGTGGTGCTATGAATGAGTATGTAGCATGCAGCATGTGTATCCAGAGGAGCACAAGAAGATAAAGACCATTATCATTAGTTGACGTTCTTTGGATGCTGCGTGGTAGTAGACTCCAGTTGTATTGTGTTATGTTGAGAGATTGACGATGTGAAAGTTCTGTTACATCTTTCCAGTTATATTATTTTTGTAATCTGATCTTATGTATGTACTAGTCCTATACCAACTTCCAAGCACCAAAAAATGAGTTGAATAGTCTTATGCCTTCTTCCTATTGCTTTCTGCTTGTCTCAATAGTAGTTGCAATTATTAGACCATTACGCAATAGTGCTTACAGTTTAGAAGTTTGCATCTTATGACATAACTGTAGGTACACTTTACCTTATAAAAATACTAAAAATAGAAGAAACTGGACTTGTACGGTGTATGTAGCAACAAGAGAGTTCATAATATTTTTTTGGGTTCTATACTGATAATTAGATAGGTACAATTTCAGATTTGTATTAGTGGAAAACACTGATTTTTTATGCCTCTATAGGTGTTTGATATAGTATGACGGATCTTTAGGGGGGAGAGGGGCGTTGAAAATGTTGATTGTCTGTAGTCAGGACGTTATAAATGAACTCTTTGCAAACTTGGAGGTTTAACTACTTTTAAAAGAGAAGTTTTTGAAAAGGGAGTGTTATTTGGTGCTGTTGCTGTATGAAGCTTGACATAGAACTGCAGCTTACATTAGTTTGGAAGAAATCTATAGTTGAGAATGTAATGAAATAGAATAAAATTAAAATACATAAGGACGAATTATAATAAAAAATTGGGTAAGAGTTTGTGTTGTGACTTGTGAGTGGGTGTTTGTTTTGTTTGTGTGGCTGTGGTTTATTGGAGTTGTATGTAGCGTGTAGAGTGGGATAGATTAGAGTATGAATGATGGTGATAGATGTAGGGCACAAACATAATCACGTATGCAAATGAAAGTTAAATGTAATTTGGTGTGGTTTGAGAAGTGGATGGGAGAATGGCGGAGGATGGCGAGGCTTGAGTACAATACAAAGGCTAAGCTCCACTTCGCTTTGCAGCATCCCAGCTGCCGACTTTTGTCTTTTCATTTCTTTCGTGTTGACTTTATTTAAAGTAAGTTCCAGCTACTTGTGCCTGCCTCTCCTTGTACTTCTCCTCCTGTTCCTGCTCCTGTTCCAGACATCTACGTAACTAAAGTAGATTTATTTGTAATTTGATGTGTAGGACGGGTTGGGAATTAGAAACGCTGTCAATGTCAAGTGTTTACTTTACACAGTGCACTGCATAGCATATAATACGGCACAGATGGAAAGGCAATTTATCATTTGTCATCTGTCTCCGTTCTCCAGTATCTCCAGCAAAGTGACACTTTAATATCAGTGTCCTTACATTCGCCTTCTCCGTCTTCTTCCCTCTCTTCAGCTTAGTCTGATTCACTTATAACGTCACCCAGCTATGTTAAGCGCCTCAAATCTATCGCACACCATTTTAAACTAAAAACCAATTCTAGCCAAGTTACGTGCTTGAGTACTATTTTAATGTTCACCAACTACCGAACAACTTTCCAAACATTTGGGTCACAATCTTCGAAATTGTTTTTGTCAATGTGAATGACAACATCTTAACACGGATTTAATACGACACATATGAGGCTATGCTAGCTAATTCGTGTTTAAAATTCTTAATACCTACCTATACATTTTGCATAAATTGAAATGTTGCTTAAGCCTATTAATTACTTTGTTAATTTTGTCTGTTCATATGAAGACTTGTGATTTCAATATTTTTCTTACAAATTCTCATATAAGGTGTCATTTTTAGTATCTTTGATCTGATATTAATAAATTATATTTACAACATAACCTCATCCCAAAAAGGCTACAAAGAGCCGATGCGGAAGTTTACAACATCGGAGACTCTTCCGTCTGCTTTTCCAAGACTTATGTATGTAGTTGCAGACAACATTCAACGTTTACACAATAATAGAACTTGACTTTCTCTAAGTTTGGAAGCTTTGCTGGTGTTTTAAAGACGATATTATAGTTTGGACAGATTTTTGACAGTTTCAATGTATCTCAGAGTTTGAGTGGAGCAAACAGATTGAGCTGCGGAATTGAATTTCGAGATTTCCTCTTTCCTATCACAAATGACAGTTTCAATTCTTTCAATGTTACCGATACAACGGAGTAATGTTTTGTAATGTTGTGTATTCCTGATGTGCGTTTCCAATATGGAATGCGTAAATGAAGCTATGATCCAACACACATGCTTTTACATATACGTATACCTCCATGCTCACTAGCTACATCAAATTTCATAAGCACTGCCAAGATGTTCTCTTCTGATTTCTTTTGCAATCTCAAAGTGAATGGCCATGTCAGATATATCTCAAAAAGATGAAATTGCCTAAGTCATCAATGGATATCGGAAAAAACTATCCAAAAACCCGACTTTGAAATTAAATGAAACTTCTCTGATGTCTGAATGTTAAATAAAAATCGATGCCTACACTTTATTTATAATACAAGATTATGATCCTATAAAACTTTCACCGTTTATACATATAAATAAATGACGCAACTTTTTGTAGTAATAAAATAAGCCTGTAATTACAAGATCTTTTGACTTAGGTATAAAACTAAATGTGTCTGACTATAACACATGAATTCAGAAATGAATTAGTCTGAACATTCCAATACTCTACTACTAAGACATGGGTAAACCATGTTTGCAATAAAATGCTTGGCTACATGTATATTCTCACCTTAAATGTATCAAGTTATCAAGAGCCATAAAAGCGAACATTATGGGGAGTAAAAATACGTAGTAAGCGAATAAAGGAGGTTGATGATTTGTGCTAGAACAAGACAATAAAACAGCTTTGAGATCTGCGTGTTGAAGGGTCGGAGATTTGGGAAGAGGCTTTTTAATCAACTTTTATAGATGAATCTAATTGTACGCTTCCTCAATATTAATGAATTGAAGAGAGAGGGGAAAGAGAATCTTTCTGCTAATAAAGATTAATTCGGGTTCAGACTTTTCTTCCACTAAAACATTTCTCTCACCATTAAGACCATGTTTCTTTTAATAAAGTTGTGTCTTAATTGAAGTTCAGACTCGGCATTTTTCCTTTCTTTAAGCTCCTCTTCCCCTCCTCCTGTTATAACTACAGCATTTGATTACATGAACGCTTTTATTTTTTCAAGTGTGTAGCTGGAGTAGGTGTAGGTGCTATTAGTAGTATAGTAGCAGTGTCTGTGTATTAGCCATGTTCACGAATGTAGTTTGGCAACTTTAGCCCGTCATTAACTCGCTAATGTTTAGTTGTGTTACACATTAATGTGTAGCATAAGATTAACTTCTTGAACAGAAAGTGTAGATGATATCTGAAGTGAGTGGTGTATGGAGGATCTTGTGGCAAAGAACTGCATAGAAATGTGTTGAGGATTTTGCTCTTTTCCTGTCAGACAACCGAAATGGATGGAGGGGGAAGAGGGAGTAGGAGAAATGCATTAGCAACAAAGTTACAATAATAAATATATATATTATTCCTTTTTCATTCACAGCAAGTACTCAAGCACTAACCATAAAAGTGGAAACGAATGAAAGACTGAGAAGAAACAAGTAAAATGCGTCCTTAAGAGGTTAATTAACTGCTGGCACTCTTCTACTCCTATTACTGCCACGGCAAACCCCTCGCACACACTTTCATTCATTCCATTTGTAAAACTGTTTAGATTCTGTGATTTCACAAAAGAGCAAACCAAACTCACATAATATCGTAAGCGACACACAAAACTTATAGCCAAAAATTTGTGACAACATTACATTGTGCGAACACAGATTTTACTCCAGTTCTTTCTCAGAATTTATTTCTGAAATCGTATATATTAGAATTTCTTCTAACAATAAGCTAAGCGCTGTGTGTTACACAGTTTAGAAGAATATTGCTGGGGAAGTATTTTCCCTGTGTGATTTGTGGATGTGTCTACAGTCTACATGTATAATATAAATTAGTGTTATTAAAATTAAATGTTCATTCCTGTTCTGAATTATTTTGATACATTGGCATAATCTTATTGAAACAGATCGTTATAGAAGGAATTTGTACTTCTACAACGTTATAGTGTTGAATTGATAAAATTATGACATGAATTATGAATGTACACGTTTGAATTCATTTATATCGCAGGTAGCTTTGACTTTGTGTGTCGTATTCGTATAGTGAATAAGATACGTAACAACGACACACACATTCAGTCAAGAACGGTTGATTTGATTTGGCTTGCCATTGCTGGAAAAAGAAGAAAAGAAAAAGAAAGTTTTGAGAAAGTGATAGAAAGAAAAGGGTATGGAGTGAAGACTTCTTGAGATTGAGACAGCTTGACTCACGTAGCAGTAAGTAAAGTAGGGAGTGTGAAAGTAAGTGAAAATAAAGAGTGTAAGAATTCTTTTGATATTGGGTGAGTCCCTGGAGAAGAAATAATGGGGAAAGAAGATGCAGATTGAGTTAAAGTATACGCACAATTAATAGCAGAGCGAAGAATGTGTTTGGGTTGGGATATGAGGCTAATAGAGTTCTCCGGGTAGTTGAGACTTGAGACTGACATGGAGGGCAAGACGGGGCAGCGAGGGAAACCGAATCGTCGTGAAGGAATGAAGAAAGAAAGCAAATAGAATGCAAATTAACAAGAGTGAAGTGAAGAAGTGGAAGGGAATGGAGCAGAACGAGTCCTTGTTGAAATAATGGCCTTATTTTATTCCGTTTCAAACTCTAAATTAACTTAGTACTTCACTTACTAAAGCCCATTCCCTTATCTTATCAACTATCACCTTTCTGGTCCTTTAGTCCTTTCTCCTCACCTTATCTCACACTTTTACGCTCACTTTCTTTCTCAGTCACTTCACTCATTCTATCCAGCTCGCATCTTCCAGCTATTCCAGCAATCTAGCATGCAGAAATGCATACAAATACAACTCAATAACTCATGCGGAGCTTTCTGGCGGTGGACGATGCGAAGTTTTGTTGTAATGAAATTTTAATGAATGAGGACAGTTTAGAGCCCCAAAACGAGCATATAAGTGTGCCTTGCAAATACGAATACGACTTGAAATGCAATTTTATTTTAAGAATAATATAATAAATTTCAATAAATGTCAATTTTGCATTTTAAAAAATCAGCACAAACGTATGTTTGACTTTACGTGGGGTTTTTTACTCCATGAAGAGGAACTATGTGCATTTGATAATTTGATGTACCATAAGCGTAGCCAGCATTTGGTTTTGGGAGGGAGACAAACTCAAAACATGAGTGAGCTATCTTGAAGTCGATGTTGATGACGATATTGGGTTTTATGCTTTTATGTGTACCGCTGCAGTTAAATGAAATTAATTATGAAGAAACACTGTTAAGTAGGTACATTTATTTAGTTGTAAGCTAAATAAATTGCAGAAAAAAGAATTCACTGAGCAAAAATTAAACTGAAAATGAAATAAACCGTTATAAAACGGGTATAACAAAAGTGGTGGAGACATTTCCCTCACCCTGTACTCTGTATATGCCCTTGCCTGTCCTAATTGTTGGCATGTATTGCCCTCCCATAATACACCCTGTATTTGCCCTTGATTGTCCCAATTGTTATCATAATTGTTGATACCCCAGCCAGATAACCTATGCGAAGTTTGAACCAATTTAGTTGGAAACGAAACCCCCGCTGGACCGTAACCGTTTGGCACTATTTTTGACTGACGGCTTTGTTGAAACCTTTAGATGACATGACATTGGACGAATTTGGTTCATACGTTCTTGAATTATGTCGCACACATACGGATAGATAGTTTAGATAGACAGACAAAAACTAACATTTCTTCTAGGCTCTTTCCCATGTATTATCCGCTTTCCTCTCTTTCATTGCTAACAAGTGGCTCCACCACTTGACATGAATAGCAGAATAGCAGCGGAGCTGCTATGCGTGTGACGTGTGAGTGTGATTGATCAGGAGTTTCAGGAGCGAGAAAAATCATGATTTTTGAAATCAGTTGTGACGTTGTGAGTGTATTTGTATGGTTGGTATTATATGCTCATTAAGGGGCGAAAAGTTGTGGGCTATGCCATGCTCTGCTACTCTGATGTCTGATACTGTAAAACTCTGCTTCATTCAATCAAACGAACGTTGAACGGGAAAATCGAACCTAACATCTTCAAAGTCGTCGTCACCGAATCAGTCAATCAATCAGCCAAGGCAAAAGTGGTCACAATCAAAAGTCAGTGTACGAAACTACGGACAACTGGATTACCAACAGTTAAGGTAAAGTAATTTTTCATTTTTTGAAGTAATTTTTTATTCATTCATCAGTACTTGTGACTTGATGTTGATGTTGGAATGGACAATACAATGGAAACATCAAAGTAAGTTCAAAGTTAATTTACTTGTTTTTTGGGTCGGCTTCGGCTGGTCAATAGTTTTTTAAGTGAGGTAAAAAATATGTCATAATATGTTGTGTTCTTATGTCATAATATGTAATAAAATATAATTTCATAATTATGTAGATGTCGCAGTCAAAATTACAAGCGTTGTTGAGGGGGAATTCACCTAACGATTACAAAGAATTTTTACATCAAACTGAACAACAGAATGATTTTCTTTTCAAATTAATACGAGGGTGCATTTGTCAACGTGGGGAAGTACTTGTGAGGTGCCTTTTGTGTATGTATTCAACATCTAATGCAAGGGTACGCATGGTGTGTTTCCAACATCCAGAGGTATGTAAAATGATTGATTTATTAGTTTTATTTAGTTACGGTCAAAAGGCAGAGGGTTGTAGGCGTGACGGGCGTTACGTAAAGCCCGTAACCTTTTTATGAATTTACATTCAGATGAATATACACTCAGAAAAATACTCAAGCCATTTCCCTTTGTTAGAGAGGTTCCCCAATTTCCCCGCATATCATCCAAAATATTAACATTTTCCAATTAAAGGAAAGCTTCCATTTCTCGAATTGTATATCACCTAAATCCAGTGGCAGGTTATGTTTCCTTTCCCCAATGCAATTTTTTTAACAATGATAAAAATTACAATGTTACCCAGTATAATATAAAAATTATCATAAAAATTGATCACTTTATATTGTTTTATAGGTGAAATATTTAACTTCCGATTTATCTCGATGCCCGAACTGTTCAGCTGACAGTTTGATAGAGTTGGGAGAACACTCAAATACGGATTGTCAATCTTCCATTACTAAGCAAAAACCCTTCTTCGCCGAGAAGACTATCACCGCTGAAGAAACCACCGTCACCTCGGAAGAAACCACCATTATCGAGGAAGAATCCACCAACATCCCTAAAGAAATCACCTTCACTGCGGAAGAAACCACCAACATCCCCGAAGAAACCATCACTGAGGAAGAAACTACCAACATCCCTGAAGAAACCACCATTAATGCGGAAGAAACCACCAACATCCCCGAAGAAATCATCACAGTGGAAGAAACTACTCACATCCCTAAAGAAATCACCATCAATGCGGAAGAAACCACCATCCCCACGGAAGAAACCACCATCCCCACGGAAGAAACCACCATCCCCGCGGAAGAAACCACCATCCCCGTGGAAGAAACCATCATCCCCGCGGAAGAAACCACCATCCCCGTGGAAGAAACCATCATCCCCGTGGAAGAAACCATCATCCCCGTGGAAGAAACTATCATCCCCGTGGAAGAAACTATCATCCCCGCGGAAGAAACCACCAACACCGCGGAAGGGACCACCATCCCCGCGGATGAAACCACCATCCCCGCGGAAGAAACCACCATCCCCGAGGAAGAAACCACCATCCCCGTGGAAGAAACCATCATCTCCTCGGAAGAAACCACCTACACCGCGGAAGGAACCACCATCCCCGCGGAAGAAACCACCATCCCCGCGGAAGAAACCACCATCCCCGCGGAAGAAACCACCATCCCCGAGGAAGAAACCATCATCCCCGCGGAAGAAACCACCAACACCGCGGAAGGGACCACTATCACAACGGAAGGAACCGCCATCACAACGGTAAAACGGGCTTTCACTGGGGGAGAAGAGTCGAGAACTATAGAAGGATCTTTAGGTACTGAAATAACCGTAAAAATGTTGAAATGTGGGATGTTTTTTCCAAGAAAGTTTGTTCGTAAGGGTTGTATATGCGGTCGACCCAAATCAGAGTTCAAGTGTGGCGTCTGCAATGCTATGATATCAGTCAGAGTTAAGAAGAACTGCATGTATCATCCTGGCGTGGTAAGTATTGTTCGTGAACCAAAATAAAAATATTATCACTTGAAATAATATTCATTCACATTCACAGACCCCAAATATTGTTTGTTGGTTTTGTTTATAGTATAAGAAGGAGGACATATCTTGTTGCCCTCAATGCAGTTCTCCAACAACCGAAGCTTAAACAAGATATTCAACGTTTTTCCATTTCATTTTGTTTAATTTATATATAATGTATTATTGTTTAATTCAACCTTTAATGAAGTTCCATTTTACCATTGATTGATATTACATTTATGAATTTATAAATCCTAATAAAACTTGTTAAAAGATATATTTTGCTCATTCTATGCACTATTATTTGTATTTTACATATTTTAATTAACATATTTTCCAAAACCGCATCTCATTAATAGTTCTCAAATGAATGCCCGAAATTGTCCGAAATTCGAATATCCGAAATGCCCAATGGAAGACTGGAAGAGGCTGTTTCATGGTCTTAGGACTACCCGCCACGATCTCTCTCTACCCGTGTGTGTGTGTGGGTAGTTTATTATATGCCAAAAGTTATGCACTAGTGCAGTCGGTCGGAAACTTGATATGATACATTCCACATGCGCCTGCGTGTATGAATTAGGGATTCTCTATTTCTGGAAAATACTAACAAATCTGTCTGCTGGCGAAACCTTGCCGAAACCTATTTCCGGTGTCCGGGAAGAACATTAATATTTTAGATTTTTAGAATCAGTATACAGTATGAAATAGTAGAGTAGTCGTGATCTCGTGATTATTAGTTTATATATCATAGTTTAGTTGGTTATTTCATAATTAGTGCGAAGTTTTTAATTTTGTGTTTACAACTGATTTTGCGGTTTGTGTTAGTTGATTAGTTGTTTGTTGTTATTTTTAGCTGTGTTTAAGTCTGTGAATGTTAAGTTGTAAATCTGACGACCGGCATGCTAACATTATTTTCGGGAAATTACTGATAAAGCTGTCAACTATAAATTCTTTTTAAGTCATCAGTTCAAACAAATTCTTACAGAGTACCATCTATAAGCATTAAAGGTAGAAATTATAATGATTATTACATATTAATATATTATGTGTAAAATGTGTATCATTCATCATTTAGATGGGATGAATGTCTAACTAAATGTTGCTTGGTTTTTTAGGATGGGGGGAAAGAAAAATAAGAAAGCGGGCAATAAACCGAAAAAGCAACAACCTCCACAGTCACAGCCTAAGCCAAAGCCACAACAAAGTGAAAATGCTAAAGCCTCATCAGTGGTAGACAACAGTCTTTCTTGGCGGAAACCGTTATCAACGGTTCCGAGTAACAGCCAAAAGTCTTCTCTCGTTCTAAAAATACCTGTTGTACAAGGATTTGGACCATCATGGATTAATGGAGAGATTTTGCATAACAGTAGCACCACGTTGAAAACTATTGAACTCCAAGATTCTGATGTTGATGTAAATGCTAAATTTCACATCAAAATTAATGATTTGGTAACAGTATTGGATCAACCACTGCAACTGAAGAAAAGTCTACCTTTGCCAGACACCAATTTGGAAGATCGACCACCTGGATTTTATTTTTATTATAGCCCTTGGAATGCAAGAAAATATGCTCATGATACAAAACCATACTTTAGCAGGTTTAGTTACAAACTAAAACTTTTCAACCGTTTGTATTAATTAAAAAAAATTAAATTATTAAAAATTCAGTGTAGTAATCTTTACGTCCACGAAAATTGTGGAAATCATAATATTAATGCAAAACTCATGTTGTGTTTGTAATTACAATTTAAAAATGCTTGTTTTCGTTTTGCTCTGGTATATAGCTTCCATTTGGCATGTAAGAATCTGTCGGCTGTTGGTTTTACGGATTTCATCTCTGATGCTGATAATATAAAAAGAATTATGAAGATCAAAAGTTCGGAAAAATTTGTAAGTGTTTGTGCAATATATATTAGGACTCCTTAGGATGCATTATTGTCTAACGCCGCAATTACTTTTATATCGTGGAAATTATAATTTCAGGAAAGTTTTATTTTGCATCGAATCGGGAATACTGTTTTGGTGGATTCGTTTGATATGCAATCACTGTATTGGAAAATTACCAATCAATTTTGGCCTTGGTTTGAAAATTTCGCTAGAAACTTTGTTGGCGAGAAAAATGTATATTTGCTTTCTTACTTCATGATCTTCATTTAAAACATTTAATTTCTATTATAGATCTGTGTAATTGACATTTACAAGTTGTGATTTCTTAGATGCATTGTATAAAAACGCAACGAAACTACGAAGCAGTACGAAATTTGGAAGCAACTCACAGTTTCTTTTACTACTGCTTGGAAAAGACTGTTGCTGCCAAATTGGAGCTGGAAACGAATAAAATAATTGCGGACTCAAAGGATGCTTGGAAAGTATATACTTTACTGACTTTACCCAATTATGTTACTTAATATGATTTCCTTCGTAACAACAATGTGTGTGGTACAATAGGAAGGCTGTGATATAAACGTTATTCCTATTCCTGAGGATACTGAGAGAGATGATTTTTTAAGAACATTTGAATTTATTGTTGATAAATTTGCCATGAAACTGGGAAGCAAGTCGCCTGTACTTTACAAAGACAAAACCGGAGAAGAAGCAGAGGCAGTTTCCCTATGGGCACAGTAGGTCTACTCATGAAGCATTATTAACCAATAAGTCAAGGATGATGATATATAGTTATTTTATTTTTACTCAATAGCAATACATCATCAGGAAACTGCTTACTAGCTGAATCTGAATTGATGGATATATTTTTTGATCAAATATTGTTGGGAGTCAACGAAACTTTGGTCGCTCATCATGAAGATATGACTCTCCGAAGTTTGAAGTGGTTGTCTAAAACAACGGTTTTTAAGGATACAGCGATAAAACGAAGTGACTTGATTTCGAATGGTATAAATATGCTGCAGCTGGTTAAGGATACTGTTGTCAAATCAGGACATTCTTATTGGCTTTACAAAGGTATATACTAATAATGATGTGGTCGCTGGTCAAGGTGTTCTAAACAGTTTGGCATCTTAGGCATGAATATGAATATATATTTGGGATACGTTTTAATAATTACGGGTTAAGTGATTTGTAATTGATATATTTTAAGCCCCTGGAGAAGAACACAAATTCGTGGATTTAACGGCAGAAATGCATAAGAGTTCTTCAAGTTCCTTTGCAAATCCTTATGCTGAATGCTATGCATCGTTGTTATACAGAATATGTTTGCAGTTTTGCCATGACATAAAACCACATGTCGCTCTAAAAATGCTGGATCACGCCAAGTATCTGTTGTATAACAATAATTTCAAAACTGATGCTTTAGGATTAGATGTAATACATCAATTCATTAAACAAATGTCTGTCATTAAATATTACTTTAATCTTTATGTAAATGAAAACCTTTGTTTGTTTGATTTTTAGAAACCTTTATCATTGGATCTTTTAATACGCTACTTTAACGTCAAGACTAAAGTGGCTACTATACGACCTAACATCGATGCACATATGGATAATTTTTCAAGCCACAAAGATTTTGTATATGTGTGGGTAGAAACAGAAGAACAACCCGAACCATTATTATAGTTTTGTTTTTGTTTTACCTGTGTAGTCAGTTTTCCCATATCTTATTAACTACAAACTGACGATTAGATTGGGAACTAGAGATTAGAGAAACTATGTTGATTGTATGATTTATAAATGTAAATGAGAAATGTCTTTGTCACTTCCTTTCTACTTCCACTTACCTGTACCTGTACATATTACAAATTACAATGCAGTTTTTTATTTTTCATTGGGAAAATATCTATACCTATGTATTACAACTTTCAGTGGAATTACGGAGATTAAAAGGGGTTGAATTATCACAGATTCACATTCAGCATTATTAATTATTATCCCTAATAATATTAATATGCATTGTATAGCATATCATTATAACCAGCCAAACCTTATATAGTGAACAATATTTGTATATCCATAATGAATTTAGAAAAAATATCTCATTTTATTTCGAAACGAAAGTTTATTCTCCTGTAACCAGGGAATATTTTTAAATATGGAAACAAATCCAAAATCATAAAAATTATGCGGCTATTGTTTTGGTTTTATTGATGAGCACGGAGTATCTGTCTTGCAATTTTTTATACAGTGTATTAAGATTGTGAATGAAAAATGGACACAGAAGATAATGAAAGTGTTACAAATTCAAACAGTTATACACGGGAATTACTTCCGGTTGAGGCTAAAGGAACCCGGGCATCATATGAAGACAATGCACATACGTTAATCCAAGCAGCCAGAAGAACACGCAGATCTTTTGTAGAGGAAGATCTTTTCAATCATAATCATTCCATGAACAGTGAAGCCTCCGAATTCTTAAAGCTATCTCATGCTAAAAAGTTCACAAGCGTTTGGGCAACGTGTTGTAATGGTAATAAATAACACTCCTTCAAATACATGACATTCTTCTTCCCATTAGTATATAATTGAAATTATTAATAAAAGATTTACATTAATACTTGTTCACTAAATAGAAGTAGCTCAAGAAATTATTGAGCTGAACAAACTTTTGGAAACCTTTCAGCTTCCGGCATCTAATTACTCTAAGGAAAAGAGTTTTCCGTTGCGTGAATATGATGAAGATTTGGACATGGAAACTTGTAATAATCTGAAAAAAATATTAGGATTAATTATATGTTACCTATTAACCATCTCTCTAACTCTTCCACGTTAAATATACATGGATACCATTTAATATACAATAAGTATTCTCTTTACACATCAGGTCATACTCAGACCTACTTGGATACTTTTGTGTTGCCTTTTCTCCTTCCGGGGATTTTATCCCTTCTGGAATTTGCGAAGAAAAATTTTGTTTTTCAACGTCGATATATTACATTCAACTCACTTGACTTCCTTAGTGAATATTTGTACAATAACAATCCTCTGCACTCGGAAAGATTGGAATCTCCTAAAGATATCGATGAAATAGTTTTCTTTGAAAACTGGCAACAAAACTTGTACGAAAAAATATCACCTCCATTTCCCGAACCCGAATACACTATAATAAAACTAGTAAATAAAAGTCGATCTAATTTGTCATTTGTTGTCGATCTAAATTGTCACCATGCAGCCCTCGAACTCCATTGCCTAATTGGCTTACGATGTCCGAAGACACGGCAGCCATCAAGATTCAAAGAGCCATAAGAGGATTTCTTGCGCGGAGCCGTCCAGATATTAAGCAAATGAGACAATACTGGAAAGTAATTGCACAAACTATGTTTTGCACTAATAAGTTAGAGCAGCAGCATATTCTTACTTCTTATTGTCCTATGTGTGTATTGTACATGTTACAATTTTAAACCTTAATTGCTTGGTATGGTACTTAAAAAAATCTTTGTTGCGGTTTCTAGGAGTATAAAAATGATATGGAAGAACAACCGAATCGGAAGTCCTCGATGATCTTTTCTTTGACTGCCGAAATGGAAGAAGACGATGATAGTGACTTGTATGAATCCCAACCAATTGAAGTGTTCCAGGCTCACAGTCAAAGTTGTGAAATATGTGTCCGCTTCAAAGATTTTTTCGACCAAATGGATGCGGCCGAGGAACAAAGACTACAAATGGAGAGGGAAAGAGAGGACTCCGAGGAGAACTCTTTTGAGGACGAAGAAACGATAGCTCCACTTTCTTTGCATGAAGAAGAACATGAAGGTGAAATGGATTATCCTTCTGCTTCATCAGCTCATTCCATTCATTCAGTTGCTTCTGTGCATGAAGATATGGGACACTCACTTCAACAACTCCCCTCCCCTGTGGAAAAAATGACCCGCAGGTTATCCTCGAACATATCCCTGCGTAATGGCAGTAGAGACATATCCAGAATGTCAACTCTTAAGGTAGACCCAATAGAGAATGAAGAACAAGACAATGCTGGTAAGGATTTGGCACAGTAAGAAATACATATGTAGGCTCTCTATCAAAATATTCAATTGACCTTGGAGAAGGCCTTTTTGTAATTAGGTATATGTAATTATATATGTATGTTGTTGTGATTGTGAATAGTCGTAGTTGTCTCATTAAACTAAACCGAATAGGTAAAAAACCCTGACTGTCGCGTTTTGCTTGTTTTCTTGCAAGTTCTAAATCATTAACATTATCTGTATTTGAAGAAGTCAAGCTAACTTTAGGGTTGAAAAAGTTATTTTATTTATAAAGCCTTAGCATAATATTTAAGGACTAATTGTAAGTAGGTACCTATAGTACCCACATACTAACTATATGTAGAATTAATGAGTGTCAATGTTTTTGGAATATTTTGCCTGGCAGTATCGTATACTAACTAGTAGAATATTGGTAAATAGCATCCGTGCTTTTGTTAGGTAGACATTTAGACATGACTAGTGGATCAGCGCCCGCGCTCCGCGCGGGAAAGGAGTAAATGCAAAATGTAATAAAGTTGAAGGCCAGCTGTGC
>JAQFYB010002332.1:0-25317 GCA_034694085.1 Pogonognathellus longicornis
ATTGTTTGTATTTGCATTCCTAGTGTAAAAATTACTTGTGGGAGAATTTGTGAAATCATATTACTTAAAACAGCAATGTATTTATGTTACATTTCTATTTCATTGAATAATAATTATCATAAACTGATTTTACTTATTGTATTATCAGCAGGTATTTCCCAAAGAAATTTGGTTGGTTAATAAAAAATCTAATATTAAATTATCATAATTTATGCAGCGGTCCACTTGTAGTTATTGTCAGCGTATTTAAAATTACTGCTACTTCACATTTGCTATAAAGTATTATCATAATATATAAAAATTGTATTTTGTTCACAAGTACAAGCTCAAGGCATCTCAAGAGCTTTTGTTAAGCGTGTCGCGTGTCGACACTACTACTATGTACTTTAAATAAGACATTTTACATACTTCATCTAATATTAGAGTAAATTTACAGTTGATTTTGTGGAGTCACCCTTTGAAATAATCGTTAACATTGAGGGAATGAAGGAAAACGACTGGGTGTAGTGTGTAGACCATCCCTGAGTACACAAAATCACCTGTAGATATTGTAGTATCTAAAATATGTACTGCAGCAAGTACATGCTACACAAACATAGACAAAGTACAAGATATTCTGAGACACTCTCCAGAAATAGCACTTAAAGGGTTTGGTATGTTCGTTTATCTAAACATAACGTAGGTTTAGGCTGGACCTTCTGATATGTACTAGTATATTTTTATCTCTACCTAAACGTTTAAATACAAGGTGCAATAAGCAGCACATACTTCATACGCATAGGAAAGTTAATAAAGTATGTTAGGACTGGACGGGGGCTAATGAACTTTGTTTCGCCCATTATGTACATGAATGGAATAGACAACCGACTCTGGAGTGTCCGTTACAGTCTTCACTTTTAAACACAATCATATTTTTCTATACTGTACACACGTAGACAGTAGTTGTACACTTAGTAGCATTAGTACCTATATTATGCACCATCTTTTAAAATTAAGTGTCATGTACACAGTTTATAGATACCTATACACTAGATGTAGGTATAATGTGTACTGTGTCTAAATACAACCCATTTTATGCTTCATTTTGTTTGTATTCGCTCGGGTTGTTGTTTTGTGTTGGAATTCTGTGTGTAGGAAAAGGTAAAAGTTATGTTGAGCGTTAAACATTTCATTTAGGAATTGTGACACCATATATAGACATTTTGCATATAAAAAAACATGTCAAACTACTACTTGAATTTTAGTGTCCACCCTTTACATACCTATCTACTAACTTACACTTCTTCCTATACCATTCTTTATAAAAAGTGCAATTTATATGCAAAAATTGTTCGTTCAATTATTATCGCTATACAAAAATGAATTTGAGTGATATACTCAACAAAACTCCATTGAGGTTTATCCTAACACGCAAAAAATTGGCAACAGTAGCTGCACAAGTTTACTAACAAGGGCCGGGCCGGGTGGGCAAACTTAATACACAACGCATTTAATATACCTGAAGAAGACTATTGTACATTACATAAGATTTTTGTTACTGTACTACAGTACATAGACACTACATATAAAATACACCTTGCTGAAAAATGCTGTTGAGAAAGTAAAGACGTGATTGCTGTTTTTCTTCTTGTACTTATGTACTCACCTTTGGTAGTGCAGCGAGAAAACGTTCTTTCAAACTAACTTCACTTGTTTTGATAGGTGTCTGACTACAATTATTAGTTGTGTATGGTTGTAATGCGCCTTGCCTGTGTATAAATTCATTCAATACGTGAAGATTAGCAGTAACGTTATCTTTTACTAAACCTTATAGCAAACTAACTTATAACCTTTCACATGAATACTACCTATAGAGTTAGTTATGTAATTGCATGGACGTCGCGGCTTAATATTCACCCAGAAAGTACCTATACAACTTACACGTATATGTTCAAGACTGCAAAAGATGCTGCATTTTCTTGGCGTTATCTCATCATTGCATCACAACACTTTGCAAAGCCTGGCTTTAGTGTATAAAGTAAAATTAGACAAATTTACTGTTTTGCTGAGATACTTATTTCCTTTGCATATAGTAGTGTGTATGTGTGTGGAAAAGATTTTGATTTCTGTGTTGTTTTGTCAGGTGTCTTTTCTTGTTTAATTTTTGCAAAAATGCACTATACAGAGTGTGCAGTCTACACCGGCATTTTCTTCTCATGATGATGTATCATATTATAATAATGCTGTTTCATTTCTTGTGTGAAGCAGCTTTGAAAAGACAACGTTAGTTTTTACCAGGAGAGTCGCTGCTCTATACGGCATTTTATTCCTTTCGGGACTTTTTTCTTTGAGTATAAAGTCAGTTTCTTCTCTCTCGCTTGTCGAGCGTGAGCAGACAACTGATGCGAATCGTCATCTTTCTTTCAGTTGTCTTGATATAAATGCAGATACAGGTAATACAATGCAATTGCAATGGTGGTTTGCAATAGTACAGCTTTGTATATTGTACATAAGTTGTGTTGTGGCTGTATGTGCATTGTAATAAGTGTTATGTAGCTCTACTCCGTTGTTTGTGCGTAGCTTGTGTAAAAATGTAGTGCTAAGCAAAATTAGATTGGAATCTGCATGAAGCAACTTGTCAATTTCATTGTTCTATAGCACTTAGGACTCATATTACTAATAGTGTATATAAAAACCGTGTAAACTGTGCATAAAGTTGTTCTTTGCTTTTGTACTTGTATTTTACAAGTATAAAGTAGTTGTAGTAAAGTACAAGTAGTCCTAGATGAGCAGGCTTGCATTTCTGCAGGGAAAAGTAAGTAGGAGGAATTCGAGTAGAGTTGTCGAGCTTGATACAATGTAGGTAAGAGTATTAGCCGTATTAGTAAACGTACTTAGGTATAATGGGTGTAGTGTACTTCAAATTTATGTATTAAGTACCGCGAGTAGAAGATTACTGTACAATGCAATAATGCAGATGTGCAGACAAGATACAGAATAATTTTGACAGCACATTTCTCTTCTTTCATATGGACTATGCTGTCTGCTACTATGGGTATGAGTGTGAATGTTAATGCAGTTACATAATATAATTTATAAGGAAGAAAAAATGTTTTGACGGCACAAATAAATGTACTTTTATTAATTTCCCTTTTGCAATGACTTTCATAATGAGAAATGCACTTTTACGGAATGTTCTTATATGTACGAGTATGTACAATGCTATACTTACAAATTGCAATATAAATAGAGCAGTACAAAGTGAATCTACGACGTAATTTTATTCGAACTACCAACAGTAAATCTTTAACGAATTATATATTTTGATGAAAAAAATGCTGCTTAAGACGTAGAATCGAATGGGATATTTTTTAATTTATCGATAATTTAACGAGAAACTAATAAATGTTGGTGTGTATTACCTATCTACTTATACCTATGTTTACTCCAATAATCACATTTATTTAAGACAATTATAAACATTCCATCTTCCAAAGCTTCTATTTTTTATTTTGTCAATTAGTGAATCAGAATGTAGAGAACAATTAGGTACTTTCAAACGAAAATAGGGTTGTCAATGAATCCCATTATTTTTTGTAAAGATCTACACAGTACTCATGCAATTATCAAGTCTTTACCAAATCGCACGATATTCTGCATTTTGCATTTCTGAGAAATGTCAAGTAACATGAGATAGGATGACAGAGCTAAAGATATATACCGTATTGAAAAAAGGAAGTGCAGATTATTTGTGAATAAAGATAACTGGACAGGTATTTACTGTACGTGCTATCTTTAGCAATCAGAATGCTAAATGGGAATTATTGGAAAAGAGAAAGGAAGTGAAGTGAAGATGAGAAGTTGAGTCTGTGTGTCTATAGATTTACTTTTAAGTTTAACAAACAGAATTTATCTGCAAAGACAGACAGACGGTCAAAGAACAGAGAGATACAGCTTTCCGTCTATTCTGTTGCTCTTTTTATTACTTAACAATTACACACACAAAGTGTTTCTACACAAAAAGTTTAACTTGTATTACATACACACGTCTCATTCTCATTCTCATTCTTCAGCGTATAAATTGCACCTGTCTATGTGTCTGTCTGTCTATATAATAAGCCTGTAGCTGCCAATGAGATTCAGATTCACTGTACAATTAACGGCTAATCAATGAAGCTTGGAGAACACAGCATAGGTCTAGTATAGATCTTCTTCTTTTCCTATCCTAATACTTTCAGCTGCTGTATGCACTGAACCACACTCCTGCGTTTGTGCATCCTTTTATTTGTTACTGTTGTCTGTCTCTATATACATACTCTATCTGTGTGTAGGTATAGTTGTTCTTGTTGCATTATAGCTCTTTGTAACATGACTCGAATGTTTTACTTTGATGATTTATTACTCAGACAATTTCCCTTATTCATTTACACTTTTCATCATCACTCAGAACATTTTTCCCTGACAGATCTAACGTTTTACTTTTGTATAAGGAATTCTCAAACCAAAGTATCCCGTGTTCAACTAATGTGATTGTGTATAAGCATATTATAGAGTTGTAAAGATGATACGAGGGAAAATCATTTACTACCACAGATAAGTAGCAACTCAATTTACGTGTTATATCATCATCATCATCATTATCCTCATCATCTCCATCATTATATTATTATCATTCGCTAAAAGTAAATAAAATGTTTAATGGATATACAGTGTAAACCATATAACTACTTAGATACATAAGTACAATGTAAAATTCAATGTATGTAGGGGATATACATACAAGATGTTACATAAGTCTATAGGTATGTTTGCAATAGAAGATGCTGTGACTGTGTATAAATGCTTCTTACTTATACCTGTACATATAAAGCCGAATCAAAAGCCATAGTGTGTAAAAGCTAAGAGTTTTTTCCCAAAGAAAAGATTGTTTCGCTTGTTTCACTGAGGTTAGGGATTTTTTACGTTGCGGTCAGAGACACACATACGAGATGCTTGTTTGATACCCATCATTTTATATACCGTGATATTATTCCACTCTCGACAGAACTATCTTACTAACCTACCACTACATAAACATTTAACTTTCGACCTCACTCATCTTTTTCTCTGTCGAGCTAGTGTGCAACTCCTGTCTCAATTTTATTTCTATTGTCAATCTCAATAATTTATTTTGTCGATATTCCTTCCTATAACCATGCAAGGGTACAGGGTACTACGTAACAGGAATGTATATTTAATACCGTCTTAGTTGACAAGTATTTATAAGCTAATTTATAAGTAACATCTATTTTTGTGTGTTGTATCAAGATTTTATTGTTCTGTTCCATTTATATTATAAGTTAACGCAAAAAGATAACAAGGTAATCCTTTAGTCCTTGTTGGGTTAAAAAGCAACAAATATTGGCAGTCACTATCTGCAATTATGCTATATTAAATATATTTACCGGTAACAATTATTTTTGCTGGGTATGTAAATTTAGTATTAAGTAATAATAATTTTTTTCGTTATAGTATTCACTTTAGCTTTTGTAAGAACAAGAACTGCAATCAAACAAAAGATTGAATTCATTAAATTGACTTATGATTAGATAGAATCAATTTATCTTTATTAATTTTTGGTTAAAATATCACTATCCTTTCAGATAATTTAGTTTGCAGCATAATCTTCGTATTATGCAGTTATTTTATTGTTGTGAATGTTGATAAGTGTAAATATTTAAGGTACATGTTTGCGCGTATGTTCTCAACAATAATTTTAAAAGAAAGCTATAAAGATATTTATAATAGATCTAAAGAAAGAATCTTTCACCGTGTGTCAACTCACGTGTCAATCTCACTCGCTACATTTCGTCAAAGTCACATTGTGAAATCATTGATTCTCTCGTCACCTTTTGCAACGATGTAAATAAATGTCAAAGTCTCTCAGTCAAAGTCTCGTCAGCGTTTCTTACACTCTAACATTGAAGTTTGCACTGAGAAACTGGTTATACGTGAAAACTTTGTAAATATTTTGCCTTTACTCTATCTTGTATACCAAACATAAGGAAAGAAGGGTCATGATCATTTGAACGATAAGAAAACAATATCTCTCTCAAACCAGTATCATTGATTCATCTCATTTCCTACATTTTCCTATTATATTACTAGCTATATAATATTTCTCACCCATCACCCTTTATATATAACCCATTCTCAAATCACATCTAACGAAAGTACACAACCACTGCTACGTTTTAAGTCAATATTTTTATTCCGGTCAACTTCACACTATAATTGAAGAAACGTGAGTTCCAAAATCAATTTACAATGGTCACCCAATAATACAACAATAAACATGAAGTTCTATACAAATACTATACAGATCTTATTTACAATAATGGTCAGCCAAATCAAAGTCGTCACTTATTTCCATATGAATCGCTGCCCGCACTGTATTACTAACAAGAGAGAGACATTTACATTCTATTTTCTCCAACAAAAGTCCGAAAATAATATACCTACAACATAAGTACACGCACCCACTCATACACACACATACTCTAGGAATATGTCAAACTCCATGTGTAGGTCTCCTTAACAAGATGGATGTGTTTTCCAAAAGAATCATTATGAAATCTGTCATGGTTTTACTTTTATATAGCAGTATACACTCAGAGACGCTTTAAATACATGACAGATATAAATATATGCTACAAATACAAAGGGAAATAATGAAAGAAGAATACAAGCTGCTGGGTCCCTTTAACTTATAGAAATCAAAAGTACATTGTACAGAGTGCAACTCTAGTGCATTTAAATGCTGACGACGTGTTGTGTCTTAATTGAATGTAATACACTCTGAGTACTTTGCTCGCATTCAGAAAGAGAACCATGAAATTTCATAAGTTGTCGTCGAAAGGGAGATTACATCCCAAAAGGATACTTTTAGTAGTAGTAAATACATTTTACACTGAAAAGATTCATAACAAGATTTGATATGACATAAGCATGTTATAAATGTTATAATATTCGTCAGCATTGTATATGAATATACTTTTAGACATTACTGTACTGTATATACAAGTAGTATCTGTAAAAATGTGTGTATAGTTAGGTGTATTAGTAAGATCGTGTGTTATAAGGCGAGAGTAGAAGAAAATAAGCTGAAGGGATCTTTCTGTGATACTACACGTTTCGTGTAAACATTTTAAGCCAAAATTATAGTCATATATGTATGCACTGTGAAATAAGGGTATAATGCTTCAATGAAGAAAAGTACATGTCTATAAGAAATTAAAGAGTATTTTGTGTACGTGTGGGAGATGGTTGGAGAAATGTTGAGCAATTGTACGTTTCTAAGTGATTTTATGGATAAAGCCGCTTATTTGACTTGGGTTTGAAAGAAGGAACGAGAAGGGCTGTCCCGTGAGTTTCTTTCTTTTCTTGTCATGTCACCATATCATATTCCTTTTGTCACTGGCTTGTTTTCGGATCTTTCTGCTTGTAATTCTGGTTTGTGTAGACGAATACTCATTCAGAGTCAGGATTTTGATATTGTGTGTACCTTGGGTCAGCACAAGAAGGAAAAATGATTTCAGAGAGGAGAAGTGAGTTTAGGACACAAGGAGGGTTGTTGAACTTTCAAAATCCTCATCCCTTCCTTTTCCTTTCCTTCTCTTTGTACAGTTACTTTTCCAATTCCTTCAATACTGCTTTACTCGTTTTATATTAGCTAAGTCCCTACTATTTAGTTTTAAGTAGTGTTATAAGGAAATAAGTTCAAACGAAATAATATTATTATAATGTTTTCATACAGCTATGTATTGAATGAAGGGTGCCTATATGTGATTGTCAGTTGGTCTTATGGTATGGAAGTACTTATGGTTATTGACTATGAAAAGGACTTTCAGTTATAAATGATATTATTGTTGTGTCGTTAGACGTTATGTAAATGCTCATTGGGAAACAACCTTTTTGTTATTGATGGAGTTCATTGCTTTCAACTTTGCAGGAATAAGTCACTTCATTTCGTACTTCGATCTCCCAATCTCGTACATTTTATTGCTTCAAGTATTTGATTTCCGGCCTTTTCTTCCATTTGTCTCATGATTTAATTACTTTGCTGGGTATGGCTTTGTTTTTTTCTGCAACGACTTTTCCAAACCTAAAACATTTATGGTACAAATATAAATTAACGGAGGTATGAATTTTTCAACTATTTTAAACATGCCAACATTTTTATTGTACATACCTAAGCACAATGATAATAATAAATAGCTAATAATTATACCTCAATACATACACATACCCATACCAAAACGATCGAATAAACAAGCAATTGGCAATAATAGATGCAGATGAAAGTTACCGACTTCCTTGAAAAATTAACTAACACGCTGTGTGTATAATTAGGTTTCGTGTCTAAATCAATGTTCATGAAGATTTTAACAGATAGCTTGGCAGTTAAGTAAATGTTTTTTCAAGTATATACACCCCAATATTGAGTTTCGGAGAGATTCACTCTCATTCGATTAAAAAAACCTAAGAAAAAAATGTTTTAGTTCTTTCCTATATACCTTATTGCATAATCAAAGTTTTGCATGACAAATATTTGCCTTGTTTTTGAGTGTCTATACTATATTTATGTAAGTTTAAGGAAACGTGATTCACGAAAGGTTTTGGGACCTATAAAAACGTAAAGGTAAGACGAGATTTTCTTATTGAGTGTGAGATCTGTACAGCTATACGCAACTCTCCGTCATAAAATAAATAGCCAAGTTCATAATGGGACATTTACGCTAGTCTATGTTTCTTTGAGAACTGTTTTTGTTCGTTTTAAAGAAGGAGGTATGCAGGAAGATAACGGTAAGATTCCAGCAGTTGCAGCCGGTGCTGTTTTGATCTGTTGTCTTGCATAACTGTACAATATACCAAAACCAATACTATTACATAGCTACTACGTATTATTATACACATGAAAATATAGGTATACCCTGCATATTATACTCAAACTGTAGCATTTGTATTTGTTTTGAGTTAGGGCGGATGGCGGATGGCCATGAGTGCGTATTACTGTAACTGCTATGCACATAATAATACAATTCTGTTATGCTGCAACTACAATGCAACCCGGGTTGAGCAACACTGAAACTGAAATGATAAGATTGAAAGCATCAAAAAGGACCTTCACCTTTCCATTTCAAATAAACAATTTACAACTTTTTACATTCCCATGGACATCATTCACTCTAATTAGCGTCTTACATTCCATAATAGAATAGATCTAATACTGATTCCTACAAAAGTGAATGTATTATTGGCCTGCTCTCAAAACTTCATTATCCCAACTCATCTCATGAAAACTACACACTTATTTTACAAAAATTGATATTTTAGACATATTGAACTTGAGGTATCCTTTACGTATTTAAAACAATTCCATTCAAACTGCTTTGAGTGAATGTGGATAAAAATAGATTTATTATGAACAAATAAAATTTTAGTTTCTTTTACGTTATTTAGTCCTGCTTTTAAATTCCTTTTGAAATGCAGCTCATAAAATAATGTAGATTAGATTTTAAAAACTCTTTAATGCATAAGATTTAGTAAATGTTAATTATTGTCATTTCATTATTAACTTTGTTGTTACCTGTTATTTAGGAACCCGAAATTTTATTTAAACTTGAAAAAATAAAGCGTACTATTGACATTGAAATTTTCAACGTGAACAACTTTCCAACGTCAAATTAGGCATTTAAAGTGATCAACAAGTGACCAATACACTCTTTAATGCCATACTGTTATTTTACAAGAGATGATTTATATTTCTTGACTGTTGTATGACAGATTTTAAAGCAGAAATTGGTAAAATGTCAAATGTGTCATTTGGACCATTGGATGAATGGTTAGGAAATTTAACAAAATAGGGATGATGTAGGTTGGAATCCCAAGTGGAGAAAGATACATGGTCCAAAAGAAGAAAAGGAAACGATAAAGTTTATTGCTTCACACGGATGCACTTATTAGACCATACAGTACTCGTTTTTCTCCAGTATAGCTTAATCGGTAAAGCGTCCCTTTGGGTTTAAGTACACTCAACAACATTGCCAAAATTTTTGTTTGAATAGTTTTCATTAACTCAATGAAAGTAATAAATAGCTTCCATAAAATATGATATTCCGTTTTTACTATGACCTTTTAAAAAATAGCATGAACCCGTTGAAACTAAAATGAAAATTCGCCACCTTTGGACTAACAGTATCTCCCTTTCTTTCACAATGAGCATGAATGAAATATTATAACGTACCTTGCCTACCTATAATACAGTGATGACATGTGATATGATATAATGCTCACACAACTGTAAATTATTATTACTTTACACATAATTTGCCCTTACCATATTATTATTAAAATTTACAATTGTGAGTAGATCATGTTCTGTATCTCTGTACTTATATAATATTTATTATCATGTGCTCCTACACCATCCTGCATCCCTATATACATTCCTGTATTTAAAAAGCATTCCCCATGCATAATGTAATACAGTAATGCAGTACAAACATCCCAGGTGCATAAATAAATATTCAGTTGAGCTCAATCAGTTCAGAGAGTAAAAAATAAACCTTATACGTAGCGATCTAATAAAATTTTACTACTCTATGCAATATTAAAGTAAATATGAATATAATTTATTATATCTGCATGTAAAAAATCTTTATAAAATACACCTCTACATATCCTGAAACCTACATACAATATAGTATATAAATTTTACACAGAGAGAGGAATAATATTGTAAGGTAAGTCTTGATGTGTCTGCCTGTCTGTGGTATGAATTGCGTTGCGTTGAATGAAAAGTATTTGCCATTCTGTTGTGTTTGAACTTACCGTTCCAGCAACGGTAGTTTCAAAACTCTTGTTCTCCTTTCCTTTCCACGTAGTGCTTGTTAACACTCCACGTACTTCTACTTGTGCAGTAATAGTATACCATGTACGTGTATATTCACATACATACATAATACAGATTTATATTGTACATATATATGTAGAAGTACCTACTAGATACACATGGTACATTCTTTAGTACAATTACACACATACCTAGTATTACAGTCCTCACACCTTGCTAAACAACCAACATCCACTCAAATCTCTTCACTTTAGGTCTAAATGTTATACAGATACAGCCAACATATTGTAGCATAGCGTGACAACAATAATGCATCACATGTAGATGTATCACATCACCTTCACCACAATCCTTTTTCCTCTTACTATCCATCCCCACTCATTTTCACCAGAGACGCTCAATCATGCACTCAAATAACCTACACAACACTATTGACTTACACTAACAATTATTACTACATATAAGCACAACATTGCTTATTTTACACACATTAGTAAGACACTACCGCATTTTTATTTTAGGTGTGTTTATTCTATCTATGTATAAGGGTACAACTGTTTTTTCTTAAAAAATATTTTTTAGTATATTTTTACAACAGTTTATTTTAGATTAAAAAATTGTACAGAAGCTTTAATGAATAGTGTTAAAAATATGGAGTTACCAATTAAGTTAGCAATAAAATTCCCGAACCGGAAGAGTATATAAAAATGCTCTTTTAAAAATACATTAGAATATTAATTTATGAATATTTACTAGTATGTTTAGGTAATTGTAGAGGTAGTTAATTGTGAGCTTGTTAAAAAATGTCGTCACGTAATTTTATGTCGTTTTATGTTTCGGAAAAGGATTTGCTTCATGTTTTCGTTTGACAGAGAGAAGTTCAGTTATGTTCACATGTGGCACAAATGCATTATCAGTTTCCTTTCTTTATTCAACCGAAATTGGGGGTTGAGTAATGTACAGTTACTTTGGCCATAAGTGTGTGGAGGACATAGTAATACATATGCCATACTATTTTACCATTCTTGTTCAAAGATGATCTAAGAAGGGTACCTATGGATAGTATATACTAGGGAAAGCATTTGTACACTCCATACATTAAAACTACATACATATGTGTGGAATTGGCATGAGGTGTACCGAATAAGGAAGGTATACGCTGTGTATTATGTCAGTAGTAATACCACGAGTCTTAGCAGATGAGATCAGAGATGCATTGGGTTTTCTTCATGTATGGTTTGTACTTGTACTACTGGGACATATACAACTATGCATTGTACTCTATACTGATGTTGAAATCTGAATGAATAGACATATTTTTATTTCTCAGGGTTTTCCAAGCACCACCTGGATTTCTCAATTGATTTTTACGTTTAAGTACTCAATACATTTTTAAGCTAGAAACAACAACATGCTTTACCTAAGTAAAATATTTTTTGCTTTTCTTCCTCCCACGGATATTCTGTTTTCTGATTTTACTGAAACAAATGCAGATGCAACTGTTTTTGTACTGAAATTCAATCGTTTTATTTTTATTGTACCTTTTTGAGGGAAATACAATATTTAAGTTAAAAGCACACATAGGTAGTGTAACTAATAGTTAGATTATTAACAACAGCAATTCGGCCTCAACGAATCTCGCGATTAATTTATAAATTGTTTTAATTAGCTTTACAATTTGTTACAGAGTAGTTTATTACCTAGCTCAGTAATCTGCTACTATTAAAGAATGTAACAAGAATATTTATGTTATTGAAAAATAGTACAAGATGTAAATACAGTTAATAATTATGGAGAAATAAAGAAATGTATGCATTTTTTCACAGATTTTAAAATAATATTTATTAATGCAACTTTCGAATTTCTGAATGCGAAACGACGAATTGTTTTAGATTGATTAATATTACAGCATGCTTCAGATAATCATGTGAATATACAGAAACAACATTAAAAACAAAGAAGATTACAGTTCAGACAAACTAGGTAGTTTTGAAGCATGTAGAAAAACGCTTAAAAACAGCACAGTCAAAAACAAAATAATTTTAGCACTCAGATGTTTTGCCATAAAATAAAACCAAACAAATAAGTAGGGTACAGCTCTCCAGCCTACATTGATACGATACAACTACCACTCATTTACAAAAAATCAAAGTTTCTCTACTCAGTAGTAATTTTTTTTAAATTGATTTCCATACATAATCAGAAACACACAATTTTAATTTGCAAACAATATTTGTGCAACTTTTTTCCTTCTTTAGCACATTATATATTTGCAGTATCAAAGTTCTTGCAATAATGACTAAGCCTAACTCTACGGGTGGTTTAATATAAGAAAGTAGTATTTGAACACGAAAATTTGCAAAAATCAAACACAATTTTCATTGTCTCCTAAGTGTATAGTACAAATTAAAGAACATCCATAGAACATACATACATAATTTATAATTGACACCTTTGAATGTGAATCCTAGTTAATATACCTAATATCAATTTATTAAAAAATGCTATATCAATCTGTAGTACATGTGATAATCAGACAATCTTTTGCCTACTGCGTACAAAGAAAACTGTTGATTTGTACATATATGGACTACTAATATATAGGAATACCAACAATAATACGGACAGATTAACAAAGCATTCTTATTTGTCATGCTACGCAACAATACAATGCAAGTTTGAACAAGCCATAAGGCGACTAATGCGATGAGATTTCATGGTGTTATTGCCAGGGCCAGGGTAAAAAACTTTAATGTCTTTATGTATTGCCATAACACATTCGTATAGCGTTTTTACAGTATGCTATATGTGTGTAGTGTATGTGTAGCTTTAATATGGATATGAAGGAGGATGTTTTTGAATTGACACGGATGAATGCATAAAGTACGTAAATTCACATCAAGTCAAATGAACAAAACAGAGCAGACGTAACATAACAAAAGATTACGGTACTTTCCATCCATTATAACATAATGCGAAATACAAGCATTGCTCACGCATTCCTCTCTGTCACTTCACCAACTATAGCTTTACATTTCCATATCTCAGTCACAGTTCAGTCAGTCCCAGGACTACACACAAAACTACACAATTTCCTACTCATTAATTACATATTTGATACATACGTAGGTACTAGGTAATATACCTGGACACTTAATACATACCTACTTAGAAATGTACTTATGTGAATGATTTATTTACTTGCACAGCTTTATAAAGATATTATAGTGTTACTGTATGCATTATGCAAATTATGAACACGAACTATTTTATATGCTTGTATTGGTATAACAAATGTTTCAAAAAATTGTGCTTCTATCGTTGCTGATACAAAATTTACACAATACACCTGTTGTTAAGAAATCAATTTCAAAACAATTAGTGTCTCAAAATCAGTTCTAAATATACAAATTCAAGATTTTGCATCGATGAATAAGATTGATAATTTCTACAGCGATTTTTCAAAAAATCACTTTCGAATTTCTTTTTAAATATGAATAAATCTCACAATCAGTAAAATCATTGAAACAGTCTATAATCGTTTTATAAGTACAGCAATGCATTTTTTGTAAATACTAATATAACGAGGACAATGTCAAATGATATTAAATATAGTGTTGAGAATAATGTTTAATACTCGTATTTAATTATGTTCAGTTAAAAGGAGTAAATGGATAGATTTTAGAGTTTGGCAATCTAGAGCAGTGGCTCTATAACTTGAACAGCAAAGGGAAGAAGTGGGTTCGAATCCTACAAGGAGATCAAAGAGCTTTATGAATCACGATCTGACGTTCTAAAGTCAGACAAATATGAAATTGCATTTAAAGCTTACGAATTAATTTTAAGTATTTATAAGTCAAATAGTAAGGAACTCAGTGTCCTCAAATGAAAATTTAAATCCTGAAATGATAAAATCAGGTGTACATTGTATATTGATGTTGTAAATACTTTTAATACACATGTACTTATGAAACCTTACAGCGCTCATTTCTCCAATAGCTTAATTGGAAAAGCATCCCTCTGGACATAAGTACATTGCCAATTTTTTTGTTTCACACAATTCAAATGTTTTTCTTGACACTATTGAGTAAGTAGTACTTGGGTATGTTATTTTCATTTTAAGGATTTAGAAATTACACTATAATATTATTATCAACCAGTTTACCAAATAAATTTTGTTGCTGCCAATTGTAGTAAAATGCTGTACTGAATTTATTTTCAGCTAACAATTTAATTTCGGAGATAATTTTATCAGATTATGGACAGTAGTTTTAGGGATATGTTCATGGCACAGTAATGGAATGGAACATTGAGTATGAATTCAAAAATCAATTGTGCAATTATCAATTGTGCAAGGTAAATACTATACTATAATCATTAAGCAAATGTCGACTCATGAATCTACAGTGCTATCTCTTAAATAGCCATTCCAAAATTCTTCGATAATTTTTTTTAATACTATATACTGTCCGTGTTTGTGCAAAAATTGTTGCAATTTATACGTCTTTGCCTTTCCAGGCAATTTCTAGGTGTGTTCACACAGTTCCCTCAACTCTGCTCAACGTCAACGCTGAAAAAGTGATGTGGTGGTTGCAAGTTTGCAGAAAATGGCTCCAGGGGACATTTTTCGTATTCATCGACAGGTCTCTTTAGTCTTAACGCTTTTAGCTATGTTAACAGTAAACCCTTTTTGAACAAAGTGCTTTTATATACTTCATGCACAACACAACACACTAAATTATTATTAGCTCTTGTCATCATCCTCAACCCTTACAAGTACATTCTAGCATTATATGTACTACATGTACAAGTCCTATTACAAAATCTATAGAAGTCATACGTACGTGGCAAAACTACTTATATTTGTTTTTCCTTTAACTTAACACACACTCATCCACACTTGAACAGAAATGGTGCGGGTCTCAATCTCATGCATCATTCGTTGTGGTGGTGGTATGGTGTGGTTGTTAAGAATTATGCGTCGTGTCGTGTATTGTCCGCATTTGCCATGCCTTGTGCTAACAAACTCAAATTATGATCATCCACCATTTTTGCACATTGTCTTAAGTCTATGCCTATACTCACAATGTAATTTCTACACTCCCTCCATGCATATAACTATTCCCCTAGTGAAATATTGTATATATACCTAATGCATAATAAGTAGGAAAACAGTAATAATCTTTAAGAACACAACATTGGCATCACTTCCATTACCATTTGGCTCATTCAACCTCCAAGTATTGTTCTTATGGTGTACTACACTTATCCTCTCATGCACACATCAAACAACTACACTCGCAGCCCTTAACTCCTCTAAAGTGATTTTATGTACATAAAGTGCCCATTCCAACTCATTTGCATGCCCACAAGCTTAGTTTTAATCTTATCCTACATAGTAAATACACGTACACCTACGTAGGTATACTACCCTGTCAAAATCAATACGCAAAACCCGATACCTACAGCTTCGCCATAAAATGCTCTCAAATTATATCCAATTTTATTTTTAATGCTGGAATTCAATTTGTGTAGTTTCCTTTACTCTAGACTATTCTTTAATCCTTATTAATTCCATTTCCATGTAGTTGAATTACTAGATTGGACTTTTTTGTTCTTCAACTTTTTACTTTTATATTTTGGGTGATTTTATTTTTGATTTTAAACCATATTGAGCTTGTATGGAGTAGTGCATACCTATATCAAAGTGAAATGATAAATTACATTATGGTAAATTTGTTTTTATTGTATTACATGATGTAATAAAATTTGTTGTTTTAAATTGGCTGAGAGTATAGGCGAAATTGATGGTGGTAATGTTAGCGTAAAGGAGTTGTGGAGTGTATAAAGGTAATGGATGTTGTAAATAGTTGTAGGAGGATAGAAATGAGAGGAGGAAGCAAATACCGCATAATAAGTTCGATAGGATCTCCTGAAGTCGTAGCAGTAGTAGAAGTACTTAGATTATTATGTACTTGTAGAAAATAACAAAAGAGCTTCACTAATCTTTTGCAGTTTACCGTACGGTACATTACATAGAACTTACTACGACTACTACAACTATTACTATTATTATAGACCTAGGTAGTCAACTGGCTTTAACTTAACCAAAGATTAGTACAGTAAATATACAAACAAGCTTTTATATTGTAAAATATGCTGTGGGCAAACCATGCCAAACAAAACTACGGCACGAGGATGACAATCATATAATGTAATCCGAGTGTTAGTGTTATGTTCTTATTGTTCGTAGTTAAATTGTGAACTAGTCTCTTTGAAACAAGTCTAGACGATAGCAACGTAAAATAAAACAACACACTGTGATTTTTGCAATTAGGTGTGAGCATATTTTACTATAAAGGCTTTCCTTATTCACTTTGGCTTTTACTACTATGTAAGACTTTTATATAGACAATACACAATATGCAATGTAAATCTACTGTATGCTTATACAGATATTTCTTGGTCGTTACCGTAAAAGTCTATTGTCTTAAATATTGTGGGTGTGATTGAAAATGCCAAGTATCTCCAGTCTGTTTATATGAATTGAACTTGAATCTACACAGAAAATGAACTGAACTTCGCTGTGTGTATGTCTGAAAGGCAAATACCTGTTTTTCCTCCTCTGCAAAAACTAAACACACACACATTGTATACCATGTAGGTATAAATTTGTAGGAATATTACATAGTGCATAATATAATACACAATTGCTGAAAAATGTCAGCACAAAGTGAGAATTTGATCACACAGACCTCCCAGCCAAAACAAACGCGCCATAATACACATATGTATACTAACTAACTTGAGCCACACATTTGCTACACGAATTAACATTTCAATTTACTTTTTACCATCATGAATGCATCCCCGTGTTGTATCTGTACTTTCTGTACTTATAAGTTTAAATACAAATACAAGCGAAATTCCTTAACAAGTAAGCGACATTTTAGGAAAGAAATGCCCTACAGTTCTCCTACAGGAAGGAATACAAGATTTGCACGTGTAGTACGTGTATAATTCCGTATTTCATTAATTAGCCCAGGATTTTCTTCTATTGTTATTGTTATACAAAGTCGTGAAGTACGGTACAAACAAGCTAATGGCATAATTAATTATTTACTATTTCTCATTGTATTTTCTTTACATGTGTACCTACCTTCTGTTTTTCCGTGAATATATGTAGGAGTATTTTCTACAAAAAAAGTTATTATTATTATTATTTGTTAGGTTTGTGTGCTATGACTGTATTGTGTGATGGGAGTGAGGTAATAAGAAATGTGGTGTTGTGTAGCACGCACAAAGGTGTGCGCCTAGCCTATATTCAAAAGTATAGACAAAAGCCACAAACATAAAGCCATTGAATGCATGTGCTCTCAGAGTTTCGTCTTTTTAATGTAATCCAACGGTAAACTTGCGGGGATTGAAACCAATGTTATGAACGAAACGGTAGATTACTTGAGATATAGACAACGATACGACGAGCAACAACAGTATTGTTGTAGGTACCTTACCTTGTATTTCGCATATATAAATTCTGTTTACTTCTTTACACATACACGAAGTTACATGCACTTGGTTGGGGAAATGTATTGTAGTGTCTGGTACCTAGTACATCATGCGGACTACAACGAAACAGAGATCTTGCGTGTACCTACAGTGAAAAGTGTATAATGTAGGGATTTACAGGTAAATGTAAATAAAAGGTGTAGGTATAAGGTGTACCTATGTACGTTTTAGAGAATGTGTAGGTAATACATATGTATAAGAGAATTGAATAATACTCCAACAAGAAAGTTGACTTGTCTTGGTTTACGGCTTGCTTTGCTTTTGCTTATTGAAATTGAGATGGCTTTTCATTTTGTCGGAAATTGACCTCTCCTTTTTGCCTGTGGCGAATTAATTGTAATAAAAATTTACGTGGTGTTGTGTTTACAGTGCAGTGGGATGAGGATAATGCACGTTAACGCTGTACTATTATACATTATACATTTATACAGTACTAGTACTACTATGTAGCGGATCATCATTAATAATGGGCGCTAGAGCGAATAAAGTTCAATTCTTGTATGTATTTTCTGTTTACTCACTTATAGCTGCATAGTTGTATATAAAAATATCCCATTTTTAGATAAGTCGACGAAAGATGATTTATGTAGGTATATACAGGTACCTTCACTTTATTTGTGTTCTTAACAAAGTACAGCTATATGTATCTCACTATCAAGACTCGTAGCTTAATGTTTTTGGAGTATTGTAAATACAGTAAGTACTACACGTGTAAGTTTCGTATCCAAATAAGTACAGTATGAATGCATTCTTGCAATTCATTTAGAGTATTGATAGGAATAGTTGTTACTGATTGTTAAAGGATTAAAGAGCCCCGGTTTTACATGGGTTGTCATTTTTTCTAACTGCAGTGTTGAATGCAGAAGGTGTGTGCAAATTTGTAAAAGCATATCTTGTTTTCTCTGGTTAAACTGCAATACATAAAATACGCCGGAAAGCCTCCATGGATGCAAGTGATATAAATCAATTGGTAATTCATTAATGCCGTGTCGTAATAGGATTGCGTCGTTATTGTTTGCTACACTTCTTTTTTGCTCATAAAATACTACCTAACTATTGTAAACAGGTTTAGTAAATGGATATAATAATTATTATTTAAAAATGGATATGCCGACGTAGGTTGTAGGTAGGAATAGGAGTTGGGATCTACTTGTCTCGATGATAGTACAGGGTGGTTCCAAGATTCATTATTGACTTTCCGGACAAAAATTAAATACTGCCTCACTGCCTGTGATCGACAAACACAAAAAATGTTTATAAGTTAGTATTTTGATTGTCAGTTATGCAATACATGGTTGAAAGTCTACTAATGACTAATAAAACAAAAAACATGATATATAGATAAGAATATGTACTGTAAGAATAGTAGAATTTATTGCTGTAAATTATCTCTTGGATCCTCAAATACTTTTTATCAAAATCCGAAATTTGGATTTAAATCTCACACCCCTCCATATACAAACAAATGGTAATCATATTTTATTCGCGAATACCTCACCATAATTTTCAATGATTTGATGAAATTTAATTATTCTTTTTATTATATAGGTATTATGTATGATGAATTAATGTATTATGCTGGGAAGAGAAATATAAAGAGCAATTTTCACCTGCTATAATATGTTGTTTATATACCTAATAAAATTAAACAAGGAAAATCTTTTGATACAGTTCGTAAATAGTAAATACCAATTGGTTTGATAATACAATGCTATACACTGCAAATGATATCGATATCTATTCTTTACTCTCTATATTGAATATTTTATATTTTCTTAACTAATTGTAAGGCTCGTGATTACCGCATATTCTCAATTTTATTTTACGTAAAAATTAGGTGCGTAAAATACAACTGTATTTGTCCTGGAGCAGAATGTAAGAGAATTGTCCTTTGCACTCACACAAGACAAAACAACCATTTCCTTGTGAATTTGGTCTTTTCTTCGTAACTTAAAATTAGAATAAAAAAATCGTGCCTATTTTCTAAAAGTACTTCAAGTCCTTCGTTATAAATATTTAACTGTACATGTTTCGTTACATAATATCCCTTACTCATAAAATTCTTCCGATTTGTCGACCTTTGAGGCAAAAAGCAGCTGAACTGATAAAAGGAGTAGGCATCAGTAACAATAAACTATCAGCGGTAGTTAGTAATAATAATAAGAACCAGAGCGGGTTAGATACAATGTATGTAAAACACATTATACTATACCGAAAAAAGAAAAGTCTGAGGAAAATGTTTCTCTGTGTTCTTGTGTATGATTCCAAAATCTACATTCAGACTAAGGACGAGAAAAAGAGGTAGAAATATATATAGGAAAGAAAGGGAACGAAAATGGTAATAAGGAAACACACTTTTTATTATTAGCCTTTTGGATCCCTCAATCTCACGCTAGGTCACACATTCGAAAACGTGGAAATTAAATACACCCTTCCTAGAAATATTCAGCTCATTATGAGAAAATCCTTATTTTCTCCCAAACCCTTATAAATAACGTATAGGATCTCAAACTAAATATAACACCTATGATGGATATTATACACATTCATGATTCATAGAATTCATCCCTCATCAAACCTGCACAAAAGATATCTTGTGATAAACGGAATCAAAAGTAAAGGAAGGGGACTTTTCCACAAAAAATCAATTCTATTTACAGGTTTAATAACAGAAAGAGGCAAAAGAAGGTAGCGCTTTGTAAGATATAGCGTTAAGCACAAGGCAATGTAAAAGGTAGAGGGATAGACATTGTATAGGTATCTAATAAATGATAAAAAAGGAAAGGGTAAGAAGAAGAAGAAGAAAAGAAGGTTGTCTTTTGAGATGAAGAAGAAGAAACTTCATAATACTAAAAATAGCCCTGAAAAATCAAAAAAGAAAACTAAGAAAGTAAGTATTATTTGTACAGGTCGAAACAGATATACGTACACAAGGGCGGCATGATGTATAGATTGTACAGTATATCGTATGCCGCGGTAGGTCTTTATTCAATACCTTTATTTCCAACATCACAATATTACCTTATAAAATATACTCACTTACGTTTTGAAGCAAATGTACCGTAGCTCAAATGAAAAAATGTTGAAAACCAAAAAAGTTACAGGGGAGTCTACTCTCCTTGGTTTTACATAAGAATACTCCACAATACAACTAAAAAGAACAGATGTACCTTCACTTGCCACAATCTTCAACAGATCATCATCACGATCTTTACGAATCCCTACATGCATTGCGTAAATAGGAAAGAGTTGAGTGAATACTATGTACATGTGCTTCATTCCAATACACACTACTATAATACATGTACTTATACTCAATCCCAAGTAACTAAAGTTGAAGCATAACCTAATGTGGAGTATTTTCAATCAGAACATAACGGGATTGTAAAATCGAAGTTCAAGTTCACCCAGTCTTACATTTTCACATAGAGACAGGACACAACTACAAAAACATAGAAAACGCATTCACACATTACATTGTATTATGCCATATCTATGTATATATGTTTTCAAAACCCTAAGATACGGAATAGTAACACATTGTTATAAATAATTACATCATCCCACTTCCTACCTAACCCTCTTCCCTACACTTAATGTTAGTCTAGCTAAACCTAAGAACACTCTTAACACACAAAACCTTATATTTTCTTCCATTTGCACATAAAATCCTTAAAAATGTATAAAAAATCTACCAGCCATGCTATGCCATGTGAAAAAAACCACAAATTGTTTTTGTTGTATAAAACTACAAGTAAATGCTGTATATAAATGGTAGAGGACAAGAGTTAAGATTTTCCGGAACATTTTCCCATTGAGTGAGTACAATTAGTGATTATATATTACAGTGGTTTTAAAAGGGGGATTGCATTTACTTTACGGCAAAATAATGCGGATAATGAATTCCTGGCATAAATTAATGGCATAGTGTGGTAGTAATGTTATGATATGGGAATTTGAATGTGAATCAAGTGAATGTTATATCATCGTCCCATCAGATAACACTACATTGGCTGTGTAGAAGAGTGTGTGTTTGTATAACGTAATATTCAAGCCATGCAATATGCAGAGAGACAGGACAATGCATTGTGACGACGAAGTTAAATAAGTTAAGGTAAGGGAGGATGGATGGATGGGATGATGGGATAGCTTTAGTAGAAAAGGATGAGAAGGGTTACTCTCGGTCGTTTACCTAAATACCTACTGCCTTCACGGCAAGCCAACACAACTCACACACTCACAGCACACACACACTAACATACACACACAAAACATAACGCGACTTAACTGACTTGCTTGTGGTTTAGTAATAAACCAACTGATTGCACACGTAAATTCTTCTTGTCCATTTATAATAATATTCCTATTATTTATACACGACCATACAAAAGTATATTGTTAGTGTTACATAGTACAATATTTCATTCTCCCTCCTTCCTTTATAAAACACCATCAAATATTCTACTTTTGTATATAGTACTCTCACATCACCAGCGATTTAAAGTTTAACAAGGCAGGAGTACATAAGAACAAAAACTGTTACGTAGTTAGGTACGTGTAGTTTAAATATTTACCTGTATTCACTATGTAAGTGTTCGAAAATCAACACAGCGAAAAAGTAGAAGCTAACAATAGAATCTTATTCATATTCGGAATAAGAATAGGGAAGCGATTTATTGTTATGTAATGATAATGCATGACAGTATAGGTATTGAGTTTATAAATAGTGTTAGATACATAGCAGCATTGTCACTCACTGCATTTCATTAGCCTACTACTAGGATTTATACAGGAAAGGTATCAAAAAATGCTCTTTATATATACAAATAAATTATACGCTTGCAGTCTGCATGCACCGTACATTGTACATGGTGTATTAAGTTATTATGTTAATAAGTAATCATTGTAAGTACAAAATTATATAAAAAGAAATACATGAAGCATTATAATGTTTTACAGGTTTGTCGATCGAATCTTTGTGACATTATTCTGTCTTAGAATCATTGTATGCTATGTCTATGTAAGGACACATATTAGATACTTTAAATTGACCTTCGTTTTAAATTAAAATGTCTATGTATCATGAATCAACTACATTAACAAATATTATGGATGATTTATTCAATAAGCCTTATTGCAGGCAAGTGCATATTTTGATCTGTGTTAGGTATCTATCTGCAAGTTATTTAGTGTAGGTAGTTTAGGTAGGTATGCAATATTATGTTTAGGTATAAAAGGTAGTAAGTTTAGGTATAAAATATGCTTAGGTAGTTCATAGAATTACCAACATACTATTGTGTAAATAAGCAAGACAATAATTCGTCTGTGGCTTAGTTAATCAATTACGGTCCTTATTCATTTCTTTCATTTCAAAATAATAATTTCTTAAACAATTTCTACAGGTTTTACGAGAATTTTGATTAGTATTCAAAAGTCAAAATCGTTACAGATAATAATAATATATAGGCTTGAATGTGGTGATTTTTCACGAACTTTTAAAGAACTTAATTAGTAATTACAGTAATTAGTTGTGTATTCTATCTAATTACCAAAGCAATTGCCTATTTTGATTGATGATGGGGATCATGGGATCATACCTTTGTTTCCACACTCATATTAATATTCACTCACCAGAATTTAAGGAATATTTTTCCAGTATGTAAAAAATCTGTGCATGTTAACACTGTCAAAAAATGGGCAATTTTTGGTGTTTTTTATAGCGGGAATGAGAAGGGCACTAGTATAATTCTAGCTGTGTAGATTTACCTAAGTTGGTAGTGGAGAACATTAATGGTTGAGCATGAGACTTTATAGAGAATAAGGAAGGAAGTGTAAAATAAATAAGCTGTGAAAGGTGACCGTGAAAGTGTCCATTGGAGGTATGCGTGCAGTTTCTTCTTTCCATTGACGCAAATAGCTGAAATTTCGCATTGAACTGCCGTGCATAATCAGGGAATTCATCAGCACGATATTACACTTGAAATACTTAGGTTTTAAGAAGTAATTAAATCATTTCGTGTGTAAACCAACGGCTGGATGCAGATTTATATTGCACCACAAAACTCTTTAGTTTTCAATTCACCATTATATTCTTATTACACTTTTTCAGATTATGCATTACTACTATCGCATGCAAAAGTCTCGTCTTGACACAAGACTCTAAAGCAAGCTTTCTTTACTTTTATAATCATCCATCCATAGTAATATAAGTATATACACTTTTATTCAACATTTTGATTAAGTCTGCACTTCTTTTTTGCATTACACATTTGTAATTAAAAATATATAGTACATAATATAGCTTTAGGCTTAAAGACACGATTTCGTTTTCCTTAAAATATTAAATCCCGGAAATAATCAAAATTATAAAGAACTTACTCAGGATTGGTCATTTTGTTATTTACGGAAAATGAATTTATTACAGCCAATAATATATCTATTTGTCCTGAATGATAATGATTTCGAATTTTATAAAAAAATGTTGAATGTCAGTAAAACAATTATAACATAATAAAAGCTTGCCATAATTTTATGTAAAGGATATTGGAAAGTTAATTGAAATATAATTCCAGGTCATGACAATTATGAATGAGGAAAACTATCCAAAAATCTATTAAATATCATTCATACATTGATTCAGACAAAAATCATTATTGTGATTTGACACTATTATTGCCAATTTGTAAATATCTCTAGGTATTTATATTCTTTACATTATACTTATTCGCGTTTTAATTTTACTTCCAGCAATAAATCCTGTTGGGAACATGAATGGTTTGCCCCTGGGTGAATTTAATACAAAGGTATTTCCTCCAAGTAAAAATATTTCTCTGTAATATTATATACCTTTCCCTTTACATGACATTACAATAATA
>JAQFYB010002333.1:0-25304 GCA_034694085.1 Pogonognathellus longicornis
TTCTGTGAAAGTTCTAACATGGATTTAATCCATATAGAGATTCACAAAGATTGGATGAGTGTTGCTATATTTATTGTGATTGCACTATATAGAGTATTGTTATCGTACTAGCAAATCAGAAGAGATTGTTCATTTAGGTTAAAGTTCTGATAGGATAGATATACTTGTAAACAGATACATAGATACATTTGCAAATATTATAATAATGTGTATAGTTCTAAATGGAAAGGAATAAGAGTAGTGTGAGTTGAGGAGCGGGTGTGGTGTCGTGAACGTCGTGAAGTGAAGTGTGCATTAGACTATCAACATGCATAACATATGTAACTACACAGATTGGGCTGTGAGTTCAATGTAGTGTGTGCAAGCATGTTTATGTTGTCTACATCCTGTCATATATTTACGATGGTCTTTTACGTGTTGGTATCTCTATCTGTGTATCACAGGATCCGACGAATCGAAGGCTTAGACGGGCTTAAGCGTTTGGAAGTATTGGACCTGCATGGGAATCAACTTCGATATGTCGATAACTTAGGAGCCCTTTCCTCACTCCGAGTACTCAATTTAGCTGGTAACTTACTCCGCAATATTCGGAATTTGGGACCCTACGGCTTATCATCCTTGAGCGAGTTAAATCTTCGGCGAAACCGCATTCGCAATCTCGATGGACTGCAAAAAGCACCTCATCTCAAAAAACTGCTTTTGGCTAATAACGACTTACAGAGGTTAGTGATATTATTATAGTACTGCGTGCCTAGTCTTACACTGGTTTACGTAGGTTATACTATGTAGTAAGTGCTATAGGTAAATCATAGAATATTGTTTACGTTTGTTTTGAAAGGGCAAGGGATTTGGCTATTCCTGTAGTAATGGTTCGGGTTTTATTTGGTTTCATACGTTGTAAATAGTAAATTGTATTTGCTGTGTCGTTTAACTCTGGGGGCAGTTGAATGTTGACCATGAAAGAAAATTGCGTAGCCGTAGCCGCAAGAAGTTTTTTAGGATTTTTGGTGTTTGCTGTTTCTCTTTTGGTATATAATATGTTATAGGATATATCTGAATCCGAATGAGTTTGCAATGCATGTATTTGTGTGTATTTATGATCCCGCAGTCTTTCTTCTTTGTACTCTCTGAGGAAATTGGTGTTTCTGCAAGAACTTCTGTTAGAGCCGAACCCATTATGCTCAGTGCCAGATTACCGAAGTCAAGTATTGACTGTATTCCCTTGGCTGGAGCTTTTAGATCGATGCTCTGTAACTGACCAGATGAGATTAGATGCGAAAATATGGCATCGAAGAAGAATTGCTGAGGACGAGGATAAGAGAAAGGAACACTCTCGACTCAGAACTGCACCCGGCTCTCGTGAGCAAATCATTTACCAAGCCCGTCAGCGATGGGAATCAGTAAAGAACTTTGTGAAAAATAGCAATTCGGCGAGTAGCAAAGAGCCACTAAGTTTAGCGTCCACTATCCAGCCACCAACACTCCAGAAAGAAGAAGACACTCAATGTAAACACAGTCAAGAGGAGCAACATTTTCCTAGAAGAGGCAATATTGAAAAGCAAGGCGTTAAAGAAGAGGCTGTAGAAGAGCAGGACTGCCTATTAGCTGAATATAATCAAGAAGCTGTACATGAAGAAGACACTACTACGACTGAAGTTGAGCGTTTTCAATTCCTTTATGATCAAGATACACTACTACTAGTGGATGAGTATGGGAATGAACAGCAGGGAGCTTGTGGCAATAATTCAGACTCTACCAACACTGACCATCATCATGCGCTGCCTATTTCTTTCAATACTTTTGCTTGTTCAGATACAACCACAACTCCTCACATGATTGATGATCCTCCCACAGGAATTCGTGTCAATAGCAATCGGAACGATCGTGGTGGTTGTACTAGTGGTGGATATCCACCGACAGAATTACATTCATCTCGGACAACAACATCAGCTAGTAATTCCACGACGACGACCCAAGGCCAACATAACTCTGTCGGCTACACAAATATCAACATGATCAATTCGGTTGGCAGTGGCAGGAGTCGTCAGACCGATAATCATTCTTCCGCTGATCAACAACAAATTGACCCTCTGTCATCTCCAATCTCCTCCGACCAACAAGGAAAACACAATCAACATCCCTCATCCTCCTCGTCTGCTCCAACCACTGACAAAGACAAAGGAACCAAAATCGCAGTTGTAAGACCATTAGTTCGAGATGTGCATTTTAATGAGAACAAAGTTGAGGGGAGTGAACCAACACAGCACCCAACTAATTCAGATGAGCTTAAATTACACGATAATGATGATGGTGTCGGCCTGACTGGAAGCTCTAAACAGTCTGATACTTTACAATTTCAAGTATCCGGGAAACCTGAACCGATAAGTTTGTCGAGTGCTCCTGGTTGTTCGGGTATAAATGCTACTACTGAATTGGCGTGTGGGAAAAAAGAAGAAGAAGAAGGGAAAGGAGGAGATGATGGTGATCAGGTTGCTGGAAGGTTGACAAAATTGGAAGAGGTGAGAAAAGAAAAGAAAGGGGAGGAAATAAATGCAAATGTGATGGGGAACTTTGGAAGAGATACGACAGGGAAGCTAGCGGAGAAGATATCAACGGGAACGGGCATAGCAGAAGAGCGGGATCGGGAAGGCGAACGGGGCATATGTTCTCGGAGAAGTGATCGTTTGTTGAGACGAAGTGCCTCTACATGTCTTCTGCCAGTCGGTGATGTTGGAGCGTGTGGCCAAGAAACTGTAGCTTCTCTGACTTCGTGCCCTACTTCTGCCGGTGCAGCCAAAACGCTGGTTGGGTCGAACTCGAATAAAGACAAGTTATCTTTTTTGAGAAACCTCAGGAGTGCTAGTTTTGATGTGCGTTTCCCCTCATCTGACTCTGACAGTTCGGATGACACGTGCAGCATCGCCACCTCTAATGCCACTTCCGATCTCAGTCCTCGCAGGGGGCTCAGGAAACAACTCTTTCCAAGATCACGTCCTCGACTCAAAGTACTGATTTACATACTTTTTCTCTTACTTTAGAAACCCGGCATCATCTATGCATGCAGCAGGTTTCCTAAGCCAGGGCTATTAATATGATGCATGTCCTTTTCTATCCTTTCTAACTACAGTCTGTTGACTACACATTATTTCTCATAACCTTTCAGCCAAACCTATGGAATATGTCTCAAGGTCCCTATAAGAACTTTATGACCCTTTGCAGGAAGTTTACTTTGTGTTTGTGGCATGTAAAATGTAATACATGAATTTGCGCTGCACAGTTAGTGTTGGCAAAACATCCGCAATAATGTGGTAACAATAATAATTGTAGTCTCATGTCAATTTATAATAATATACAAAAATTACTTATATCGCTCTGGTTTATATTTGCTGACCTACTTTCTCGGTTCGTTACATTTTAAACGCCAAAATAAAGTCGTAAGTCTTTATAGGAATATTGAACACAGGACGAATATATTTTGCTACGAATAATATTTCCTCTCGGTTTAAACATATCATTACTAAATTGTAATATCTGTATTACAGTTTCGATCTTCGGGAGCGGATCGAGCTAACCTGAGAGCTCAAAGCAGCATAGTGACAATGGGTCGCCGTCAAGGAGTAACATTACCTGGGGCAACTAGATACGACAGTGGGAAAGGAAACGGAAAGGCAGGAACGGGTATTGTGCGGAGATGTGATTCTGCAGCGGTTGGCGAGACAAGTCCTCCTACGCCGATGAGAAAGCAAGGAACAGACTACTTGGTGGAGATCGATGGGAAAATCCTGAGTATTTATGGGCAAGGTGCCCTCAAACATACCTTAATGGTATGTGAGTGATTCATTGCATTCTGTATTATTTATTGTATTGCTCATATACGTATTGCCATTACATTACACATACCCCCAGGATTGTATATTTATATGAATTGCAAGTGTATTGAAAACACAATAGAATTTATAGGTATATTATTATTATGTATTGTATTTTCCAATATTATGAATACCACGTCTGTCTGTAAGAACATTTTGAGACTACACGTAAAGCCCGTAAATGTAAGACCTCTACACTTACTGCGGAGCTGAATCCATGTGCATATGTGAGGGAATTGGGAATAGCTTTTATTCATTCTGGAATCTCGGCAATATTCGTTGATGCATGCAGTGATGCGGAAGGATTCAGCGGATGCGGACAACGCACAGCCAAGACTTATTTACCTCATGCTGCTGACTATTTGTTATGTTTTGTGGCTTTAGTGTATTTGTACTTTGTTTTGTACCTAGCAAGTAGGGGACATACTCAAATTTGATACTACAACAATGTAGTATATACCTAACTACACAGTGTGGTACTACTGTAATAATAATAATACAAACAGATTTAATGTGCGCCTATTCAATTCTTGTGTATGTACAGAAACAATATTTATTTGTGAGACTTTCCCCACTCTTGTGTGCAAAGAGGGCTGTGTACCTCCAATGTTCTGTTACACTTCCAGATTCGTGTATTACACACAGAGACAGAGTGGAGAACAAGAACGATTTGGTTAACTTTAACTTATTCCATTTGGCAATTTGATTCATAGGGGTTTCCGGCAAGTGTGACTTGCAACGTAACCACAGCCAAATTTCACTATATTTCATATGACAGTATCATCCCTTACTTTGGCAAGTTGAGACAGATTTATCCATCCCTGGAGCACTTCCAGTTTCGGTAGCCTTCTACTTTCTACTACATACTTTTACCACTTTTCTACTACTCGTAGTAATAATGCATTAGTATGTCTAGGTATATAATTTTCTTTTCCGGCTGTCACGTTTAATATATATTTGTATGTAGTATGTGTGTGTGAGATGACTTAGTGTGATTCAAATGTACAATCATTGATGCATAGCCTTTAAACGCTTGTCTATATTGTGTGCACAAATATATTATCTTGTTATTTCTTCCTGTGCGAATCATGAATTGTCACATATATATTGTAATTGTCTGTTGCAGAGCTAATAATCTGGGAAGTCTGGCACAGCTAAATGCATTAGCAGATTTGCAAGGACTGACTTCTCTCCATATTGCCAAAGAAGGAAATATCGTAGTTCAACACGAACTGTGGCCGCACTATGCCACATACAGACTCTCCCACTGGGGTCTTCAAAATGTCAACGGAAAAGAGGTAGCCTGACAGAATCACATAGCTTCTTCTGCCATTCCAATTGTTACAATGTTACAAATACAGTAGTACATGTACACAGGGAACAAAATTAAGCTTCATACCAACCTTCTGGTGTTTTCTCGGAACTGTTTGCTATGTATTACTATACTAATGCATTTAAGAACGCACACAGTGCAATGCATTTGATACCAAAGGGCAGGGCGGTGAAAGTTACGCTAATTTTATTACACAACGCCTTCAAATGCAGTTAGCTTCAAGTTGTTCTAATTCTGTTACACGACTCGTACGTTTTCGTGTATTTTAATTAGTGCCCTGTGTCTGTTTAATTGAAGAGCAAGATGTAGTGTAAGGTTGAGTGACTAACTCGTGTTGTCTACACTTACAGGTGTCTTCGGAATATCGTGGAGGAACTCTGAGCAGCCAAGCGAAAGGGTTTGAATCCTTGGGCTATGTGGCTCTCTCATGTCTACCGCAAACAGCTCTGACACCTTTGGCGAAACGTCTTCACATGCTACACTGCTTTTGCTGCTGCTCGCCCTCCAGCTCTTCTGACGACTCAGGTTGCCAACCAAAACAGCACATTATCATCCTTTCTATCTCAACATCTGCCCACTCAGGCTATAGACCCAAATTCTAAATTGACTCAAATACGATGCAAAGTTATGTGTTTTATGTTTTTAGACATTGGGTTATCCTCAAAGGTTATTTATGTTACTGCGAGGCTATCAGTGATATCTTATTACTCTCTCGGATTACGTCGGCCAAACAAATATCCTCGATTTTTCAAACATGCTGTACAATTAGCATATCAATTTCAGCAGTGACATTGCTGCATAGCTAGTTTAGCTAGTATGTGAAACTTTAATGTAATTTTGCATTGTTCTACTAAAACGCATGTTTATGTAGGCAGACGCAAAGCAACTGGTCCTAATGGAAGTCCCTCTGAGTCTTCGGGCAATATTTGCACTTCATGGGATGACGATCCTGTTCTTCTCGATGTCATTGGGAAAGAAGCATTGGTTTACACACCACCGCTTCCGGTAAAACCATTATTACTCCACAATCCACATGAAACGATGTAATGTACCTAATTAGCTCTCCTGTAAATCCGGAGTTTTATTTATTTTCTCATGTAGGTATGTTTATATATACGGAACAGTTATAAATGCAAATTTTTAACATAATTGGTAATTCGTTAGAGATCTGCTCTACTAATATAACATATCTAGTACTCACTGTTTGCCTTGCATATAGATATCGCATAAAAAATTATCATGCTTTTAGGAATTCGCTATGTTATTGTTATTATCGAATGGCTGACTGCATGCCTACTTGCCTACAGTTAACTGACGAAATTATAAAGTGCCACAATGATATTTGTAAAAAAATTGCATGTACAATTACTGATAACAAGGGACAAACAGTATACTGAAAGTATTGCAATATCTATAATTACATACAAGATACAAGTAACCAAGACAGGGATTTGGTGGATAGGCTGAAATGTCTTTATTATGTATAGCAGCTTTCTTTTGTAAGTTTGTAGACGGTCTAGCTCTAGACTAACCTCGGCAGTACAAATAAACTGTGTTGTAATAATAGTTTCCATGCACAAATCAAACACTCTTTTAGGATACTTTACTGAAAAATGTGCAAACGTTTAAAGGGCCAACTGTTAACCGAGTTTCTTTTGTGTACGTTATAGCTAAAAGTTTTCTGATTTCTGTGCTAGTGCAGTACACATATGACACATTTCAGTTTAAGCAGCTAATAGCTTCAGAATATATTCAAGACAAAGTTTCGAAGCTTGAGACGTCCATTAGTCTCTAGTTGTATGTAAGTTGAAGTTTACTCTAAATGCATCTGCTCCTGATGTTGGCTCCTTTCTAAACTGACACAGAAAAATTACAAGTTGGGTCTCAAAGAAATGCCCGCTTGTTCTTGTTGGGTTGATTTGCGTGCGAAGTAAAATAAAATGTAAAAAGCCCTAATAACCTACTGAAGTGAAGTGAGAGCTTTGTAACTTTGTTAGACGTGACTTGTTCAATGAGTTAGACTTATAGCCTACTCTGCTTCATTAACATAGTGGTATTAGATAATGCTTGTTATTTAACCCTAGGCTTTTTATGTCATATTGTCATTCTTTATAAAGACTGTTTTACTTACTTGGGGTTTTGTCTCATTTAATATCCTTAGGAAAAGGAAGATGAAGGAAAGGATGGGAGCGCGAGCGGGGGCAGCAACAGTGGTCGTACGGAGACATTACATAAAATAATTAATTCAGGATGTGAGATTTTAGAGAAGTTAGACATGCTGGAAAAAGTTTGGCCATCACTCATGACAGAGGTGATTCAGGACATTCTCATGGATTATCTCTTCATGGATAACTATATGAAAAAAGAATTGAAAAAACTACAAGACACAGCCTTACTAAGTAAAAAGACATCACATCTGTGAATACATTTATAATCATCATTTACTGTGTAATATATGTGATACTCCTAACTAACCATTGTAATAATACATTTTCAAGAATTCTATTGTAAGTAACTACAATTTACATTCGAATAATATTAAAATTATTCACAATTATTCTTGCCAGTGAGTATAACCATAATATTTAAAAATAAATTAGGTTTAGTCATTTGCAATCCAGATAAACCCTATTACTAAAAGTATGTCTGTCTAGCTTTAACTTTTAGATTTCAACTGTAAGCTAAATTATACAGATATAATAAATTATTGGAAATAAAATATTATTCCTAAGTTTAGTACTTAAGGAGAAGTTGCGGTGAAAGCTAAAGTCATAATATTATAACAATATTGTTCTTATTGTAATTTTTTCAAAAATGTCAAATGTCAAAGTTATTCAAGGCTTCGAAACCTCGAATAACTCGCATAACTCGAATAACGTGAGAGAGACTGAATTTCAAAACGAACTTGTATTTCAAAATTATAATAATGATCATTAGCCGTACATGGCTTTAGCTTTCACCGCAACATCTCGTTAAAGATTAATCCAATCTAATCGGATGTGTTTAATCAAGACTTTCTTGGTTTAATTCATTGAAATGATAATTGATAATAAAGACATTCGTAATTTGAAATGACTTTGTGTAGTAGTAAATAAATTGCATAGCTATAAATATTTTATGTCATACATAATGCAATGTACAAATACCATCAAGATTGACATTAGACAGCCGCCTGTCACAGACGTCCATTATATTCGGCTGAGATGAGAATGAGAATGAGACAGGTTTTGTCGGTTACAAACGAAAGAAGCTGCAAGGCAAGAAAGTGAAAGTTTGGGGACATCTGACTTCGCTGTTTTGATGTTCACTAACAATTAGGCGGGAGATTTGCATCTATCCTTTTGTATCTCTTTCCAAAACCAAACATCAAACAAGTTACTTTTTTGTGAATTTTTGAAAAAGAATTAATTTAATGAAATGTAGGTTAGTTATAACACAGGTAATACAAATTAATTTGGATTCACAAAAAACAGTTTTGCTATTTGGTGGCACATTCACAAAGTTGAAAGTTAAACTTATTATATTGAATATTGAATATAAATATTGTTGTGTGATTGTAATTTTAATTCTAGGTCACGTCTCATATGTATCATCCCCCAACGTTACGAAAGGTGAACTGCTGCTTGACCATTTTGTTGGTTCTATTTTGACTTGGACTTTCTTACTGCTGTGTTGACAGAGGTCGACCATAACAGTACGAATTACTATTTACTGTTTAAACATTAACATTTTAGTTAGATGTCATTTTAATGATTGTACTTAGAATGACTTAGTCTGTATTTGTATAGATTTTTATGACAATTCAATACGCATGCAAGAAAATGCCTGCAACGGCAAAATCTAAATCGACTGCCACAGTCGATGTTAAATCCCCAATTTCTTCTGGGTTGGAAAGTGATGCTGGAGCTTCTCCGTCTGTGTCAGATTCTGAGTCAGAATCATCTTGTTCATCTGCACCTTCTTTAAAAATTGTGTGCGACTCAAGTTTCAGTACACCTAAAAAGAAGATATCAAATTGTACACCTGCAACTCCAACAAGAAATACCAGAAAAAGAGCTAGTGTTTCAACTAACAGCAACAAAACATCTGGAAACGGGGCTAATGTAATTAAAAAGTCAGTTACAAAAAAATGTAACCAAGTGCCAAGCAAAATGATGCTACGATCCGGGAATACTGCAGATATAATCAAAACTCGTAATAAAAGAAGAAGGACAAAATCAGAAAGAAACAGACAAGCAGGTAAACCAGACAAGACTTTGGTTGTTGCTGAAAGCAACAGGGAAGAAGCCTCGGTAGCCCTTGACGCTGAAATTGATCGAGTGTTGGAAGAAAAGGCGGTCAAAAACAATTTAACAGCCACTAATGTGAAAAATATTATTCACCAAATTATTACTAACAATTCAGTTCGAAAAATGATTGTTCGGACAGTAAGAACGAAAAACAAATTAGATGAAAATGGCAGTTCTGACGACGAAAGTTTTTATGAACCAAAATTAACTCGTGCTAAAACTAAAGAACTCATGGAAAAATCACAACTTTGGCCTATCGTTGGAACTCCTGTGAAAGTTTTGAAAAAGCCTAGTGAAACTCATATGCTAATAAATCAGGACCTTCCAGAGGACTCGAGTGGAGATGAAGAGTATGTTCCAAAGGAAAACGAGTTGCATCATGTAAGAAATATTAAAAAAAAATTACGGTTTAAAAAAGCGAATAAATTGGTAAAATCTCTTGTTTTACATTTTAGAGTGAAGACGAAAGCAGTAGCGTTGCTTCCCACACAAGTGATATTGGCTCCCCAATGATGCTAACCCACAAAGAGGAATGTCAATTGCATTTTGTCAACGAAATTCGGTCTCATGCAAGTGACACTGTATTCAAAACTCCCCCACCAAAAGTCACCTCAAAGAATCATATTGATGTAAATCATTTTTCATTTAATTTACTATTTGTTGTTCATGCCAAGTACTTAATAGATTTGAGAAGTAATGTGTAACTCGTTTTCTTTGTGTGCACGTTAAGGGTTATTAGAGTATTTTTTTACTGTTTTCAGAGTGCGATCGGGCTTCGGACAAGATCTAAGCTGCCACTGACAGATACCACTATAGAAACTTTAGAAATGCAATTGATTCCGCCAGATATAACTACCGATATGTACCACTGGGGGGAGTCGGACAATGAAGACTACTTGGCTTTCCTTAAAGACTTCCTTCTTCCTGCCCAAACACAAAATGAAAACAATGACGATGATGAGGCGGATCCTGAGTATAATGTTATGGAAGAGGAAGAGGATACACACGATAGAGAGGAGCATCGAATGGATCGTGCCGTGAAAGTTTCTAAGAAAGAGCTGAATGAATTGGTTGCTGAACTTTTCGATGATTGTCATTTGTCCAGCGCAGATGAAATCGACGATCTTCATTTAATTCAAAATTTGCAAGGGCCTACGAATTCCGTTTCCACATTTGATAAAAGAACAAGTGGCCCATTTCCTGCATTTCATGGAATTGTAAGTAGAATAGACTGTTTCTATTAGATTAATTGACTTGTTACTGCATCATCTGCTGCAGCGTTGTATTAAAAATTAATTAAATAGTTTTAACTTTTGAATGCAGACAAATTATCCTGAAATTAACAGTAGCACTACTCCTAGCAAGATAGAAATAAAAAACCTGTCACCTGTGAAACCATTAGAGAGTATTAATAGCCAGCCTGTAATTACGTTACCGGAAGGACTTACTAGCAGCCGGGATACTTCTGTTGCAGTCATTTTGAAACAGTCCGAAAAGGAAAATGACAAAAAATCTCCAGAAAGCAAAAGTAGTAATGTAAAGTCTGTAGCGGTGGCTGACGTTAACGTCAACCATTACGAAAACGGAACATTGTTTGACACAAATATGCTTGAAATATTAAGACTCCAGCTTCGACAACATATTCAGTTGTTAGCTCAAACATATGTTCTTACTGCTTCAAGAGAGACAGCTACTTTTAAACAAATTGCAAAACGTGCAAAGGACATGATTGTGAGTGAATATTTTTAATCATTAAATTATTCATGTTTATAAAATACAAATTGTTTACTAAACTTAATTTCAGTTGGAGATAAGTAATTTTGGTGCTACCAACGGACCCACCTCTATATATTTAGTTGAAAATCTGCAGTTTGCTAAACAGATATGCAATGAATGGCCAATGTCACCCCATAAATCTCCCATCAAGTAAGACAAAATTTGGTAATAATAATTAATATGCATGAAATAGTCAATTTTACGAATTAATTGTAACTTTATGTAGGAAAAAAATATTAGAGGAGCGATTCATGAACGATGAAGAATATGGGGATCCAAAGGATTTTCCCTTGCAAGTGATTAAACTGATTGCAAATAGTCCAGCTTTCATGTATCCTCACCTTCTTCCATTGAAGTATAATTTACAATCTGAAATAAAATTATACTTTGGGGTATCGGAAGACTGTCTTATGATCCTGGGGTTCGATCAACTAAAAAATGAAAATCTACCAACCAAGGTTGTGGCAGAGTTGATATCAAACATTTCATTGCCAGCAAGAAGTCCCGACCAAGTTTATCATCGTCTTAAAAATTTGAAGAAAATAAATTACGGCAAAGGTGGTAATATCATCAGTGTAAGTTTTAAAGTTTAATTAACACAAATGTAATTTAATATTTACTACATATACTTATAGTTTAGTGTTTCTTCCTTTTTAGAATTATTTTAAACAAGGACAAATTCCGACTGCACAGTTTAAAGGATTGGATGTAAAAGAACCCAAAGCTCCAAAGGACCAGCCAAAGGAAATTTGTCCGGACTTATGGAAGAATCTTATGAGTCGATTGGTAATAAGCAGATGATTTGAAGATTGTTTTTTAGCCAAGATTAATTGGAAAGGTATTAACTTTGAGTTGTATTGACTATTACAGAATTACCAATCGCCATATCACATGAAAAAGTGTACAAGTAAATCGAGAGGCAAAAGTTCTGGTCGAAAACTAAACTTTGAAGCTAGTATTACGGCAACAGACTTAAGTGAAACAAGGAAATCTAAACCCGAAAAATGTATAGTGTCTAAAAATTATTTTCCCATTGAACATTCTCCTGATGTGACAGCTTTCCCATTGTTAAATTCAAACGGTAACCCCGGTGCGTACGTTTTAATACCAAACTTTGCTTTGAAGCCGCCGATTCAAGTGGCAACCCCGAAAATACATGTGGATTCGTCACATGTAGCTAAAACTGCATTTACTTATAACGATCCCTTGGAAAAAAGTGTTAGTCCTGCGACGGCAGAAATGTGTAATGTGAACTCAATAATTAAAAAAAGAAAGTCCACACCTACTAAAATCTCACCCGCTAAATTCACACGAGCCGAAGTCACACCACCCAACGTCCAATTAGTCACAACACCTATCAAAGAACATTTAGTAAACATCAGTTCTTTTGAAACTTTTACTACACCTGTTCCAGGGGAAAAATGTCGGACAGCGACAGTAAATGAAAATTGTTCACCCGCCAAAGGTGTTCTTTTTGAACGACATTTAGATGCTGTTACAAAAGTGAATAGTCTGACTAAAGTTGGTTCTGCTAGTATCGATTCTAACAACTTTAGCATTCTAAGTTCAATAGAGTCGTCAAATGATTCTACTTTGAGTTCTCAGAGTCCTAAAAGTAGTGTTTCCAGTCCAGTGAAATATGATGGACTAAGTGCTAGAACAAGGGTTTATATTCGAAAGTCAAAAATTGAGTTTGAAACTGACGATGAGACGATCAATCCTGAAGGATGTTTTGGTCCCGAAATTCCTGAAGATACGGAAGACAATTACGAGTCCGAATCCGACACCGAGTTTTATACGCAATGTGACCGTGCGATTGAAACGGTAGATTTGGTTGATGACGACAGTATGCAAGACTCAGACGGGCAGGGAACTAAGGATGGAAAAAGTCATACTAATAAGAATTCTGGAAGTGGTGGTAACAATTCTGATAACGTCAATAGGAGTAACGATGGTGGGGCGGGTACTAAAGGATCTGGAGGTGTATCTTGTCCTGGTGGAGGTGATGACGGAAGAGATGATAATGATGGTAATGACAGAAGGAATACAAACTTGTCTGCAGATGAGGATGCTAACTCCGCTGCAAAGAACGACGAAACTGACGAAGATGTGGAAGATGAGCATGTCATTCCCAAAAAACGAATTAAATTAGAGTCTTCTTCGGCTAATAATGAAGTTTTAGAGGCGACTTCAAATGTTAAAAGTGATCATGTTGGTAGGCCAATAAAAAAGTTCAAACGTAGTCCTGCCGGTCCATCTAAAAAACGTCCTTCAAAATACAATGTACCGTCTGCTGCGAAATTGTTAGAAGATTCTGAACAAGATCATCAGATGCAGTCGGAAGTCGAAGAGGGTACGTTTTACTCATTATTGCATTAACTCAATTATAATTTCCCTTTACAATTTCTTCACCGAGTAATAGTCAATAAGTAATATTTTTTTTATTTTGCAGCTTTCACCGATATATTTATAATTAAAGTACAAAGCACTGTAGAACCAAAAAGCCCTGCCATTTATAATGCCTTCATTCAATTACTGTGTGATCAAGGAGAAAATCCTGTGGGAGAACATCAACTTTACAATAAGGTGAATGTCGACTCCAGCACAATAATGTCGAAGCTATATAAAAATTGAAAATGTTGAATTAAAGTAATTTAAAATGAAATCTTTTAAAAATTAAGGTTGCAATTTTACTGAAAGATTACCCAGAATTGGTGAAAGAGTTTGGATCAATGTTGAGAGAAAATTCTTCAGGGGAAGATGATGTTTACGACTTTGAGTGTACACAAGAAAGTCAGGCTCAAATTCATTTCATGAAACTACTTATGGTATGTATACAAGTTTACAACTCTAATTCAACAAGGAAAAGTTATATTAAACCTTAAGTGTTTTACTAACATTTCTGATATTGGATTAGAAATGGACTACAGATTCTCCTCAACTGCGAAACAAGATTTTGCACAAAATTAAGACGCTACGAGAGGATCCAAAAGTAACCGAAAAGGATGTGATTGAAATGGCCGAAACTTTGTTTTTAGGAAATTCAGTTATGATAAAGGCATTCCAGGACTTATTTTTGGAGATTTTTCGACCCCAGCCAATGTATGTGATTTTTTTGAGAATAAGAGCAAATCGAAAATAGAATTAGCCGTCCAAGTTTTAATTGATGTTTCTAAAATTGTTACGATTCTTTATAGTGACAGTTCAGTCGACTTTGAGCAAATTGACCTGGAAATGGAAGATCATCTTGATTCAGGTGATGATATTCATACAGAAATAGTCAAGATCCCTGAAGAAACATGTGTTCCTGCTACAAATACCTGTCCATGCGTTTGTCATTCAAATAAAACCAATGTCTCCTACACCAGTAGATTGAAACACTGCAACAAGTGTTCTCTAAAAGTAAGTGACTCAGTTATATTTTTAAGTCGACCAATATTGTCCAATACCTAATATAACCTACTGCAGTAATCAAACAGTTGTACAAATTGTGAAAATGATTAAATGTATTTTAATAATAGTTTCAAGAAGGTAAAGTATTTGTACATCACGGAAGAGTAATGAGGCCAGTAAACATTGCCATGGCTAGTCCTGGTTCTGCGAAAAAAATTATTGCTGGAACTGCTTGTGTACGTTGCGTGCAAACATCACCAAGAACATCATCGGCAGCACCAGTGGCAAAAGAAAGTCCTAGTCCTCCGGTCAAAAGAGTTGCCAAAGCCAGTGCTGTTGCACCAACAGCGGAACAGCCTTTAGAAAATAAAGATTTAGATGAAAGTGATGAACTTCTAATAAATGAAGAGGTTCAAGACATTTGTGGTGATGTAGAAGATGGGGAAATTATCGACGATGACGAAGATGAACCCAAACAGAAGTCACACGCAATACAACCTCAAACTGGTACAGAGATATACTCGTAACGTATATGCAATTAATTTTAATTGCTAATGTTTAAAACTTATTTGGGTTTTAATATTTTATTCTTTTATTAGAAACTTCTACGGTAATTCATATTAAATCATCCAATGAGTCGGCAAAACCCTTGGGTCCTAACTCTGAAGTCAAACCTTCGTCAAGTACAAATTCTCAAAGCAGTGCTCCAGTTGAACCAGTGGATAACGTAACTGTGCAGGAGGAGGAAAAGATGTGGACAATGAGTGAAGATAAGACGATATTGATGACTTGTCAAGCAGAACGAAATGTAGACATAGCTCTGGCAAAATTAGAAAATATGATGACCTCACGAAATAGACAAGAGGTTTCATTTTTACTTCAATTCATCATTTTATATATATATATTTAATCAATTTTTGATTTTTAATTAAAAGCACAAGGAAACAATTTCATTTTATTGTGTTTGATTTGCTCTTTGCAGATTAAGGAAAGGTTTGCAGAACTCATAAGACTTCTTCAGTCAGCTGTTCGAAGTGGAAAGATGGAAACTCAAGGAAGGGCAAACGAATCCGAAAAATAACTTGAGTGAATGCTAGTACAATGCGGTGGAAAGCGGTTGGTATTTACTAAACTAGTAGATATGTTAGTTTTACAGTTTTATGAAATAATTATTTATTTATTGAAGCGAAGTTTAGTTTCGAGGCAGAAAGTGATAATTTTTTAGTTAAGTTCAATTACATGGATTTTTGTCTAAATACTACATAATTGTCTAAATAAAATATATTTAATTAAGTATAAAAAAGTACATTAAACCAAATTGAGTCAATGATACTACATGTTTAAAATGCATTTTAAGGAATTTTTGCACTACTTTATGACATAATACCTTTTAAGTTTTAGTTTTGTTCCTCTTCTATATCAGTCGGTCACAGTCAAAAAGAAATTAAGTTAAAGTTAGTTTTGTAACTATATTATTTTCCAATTGGAACATTTAACCAGATATGTAGTAAAGGCACTACGGGACATTCGGTTTGCTAATTGAAGTGATAGAATGCAGGAAACGAAAGCAAATGATATTGTTAATTCATTTCAGCTAATTGTGAAAATGCATGTGGGAGTGTGGGAGCCTGAAATTCAATGAACACATTTCTTTACAAAAATTTTCCCTACCAGCATCGAATACAGTATTGCAGCTTTTTAGCAATACTGTGTTCGCTGCCCTACCGGGTATGCTATTACATACATAAAATAAACTAGGTGTTGAAAGTTGAATATTATTTATTACAAGGACAGGATATCGATAATTAATGTGTTTGCTTTAGCAAATGACTTATGATATTTTCTCGTAGTTTTGTTCATGTCAAAATCGATTATTGACATAGAAAAATTGCTCCATCACTCAATTTAACATGGCGTCACATACAATTGACGTATTTCACGATCGATGATTATATTTTGTATTTTAAAGCACCTGGTTAGGCATAATATATAACTTAACTCTCGTCACAATACTGTTTAACCTTGATGTTTTATATGCGTATTTAGAAAAAATGCAATTGTCATATAAGCAATTTTTTGCATAAGTAATCAGTGCATCCCCAGAATGTACCTCTGTGATTTTTAATCATCTTCTGATAGCCTGTCGCATTTAATATCATTTCTCACCTGCACGCTTACTCTTATACTTTATATAGCACTCTTATGAAAGAAAAGTAGCAATCAAGAAGTAAAAAATTATGTCAAAAATTGCACAAATCCACAATAAATGCTTTGAATGATCATTATCACAGTTAACTTACTTTTCGTAGGGCTACATTACATGTTATAAAATATAATCAGCACCATATACCTTACCGAGGTAATAATATTACAGTACAGTGTACTACAGCAATGATCATCAAGTCATTGAAATTGTATTAACAATTTAGTCAGCAGAATTTTGTATTCTGAATAAACAATTATTACCCCTTTGTACTACACTTGACTCAAAACTCAAATTACATACAAACACAAATTACATAGTACAAACACACTAGTTCCAATCCAATGGGAGATACACATGTGAAGACAAACGGTAACCTTTTAGTGAAGTGGAGCGACAAATAATGACGATATTCACACAATATTAGAGCACAACCTACGACTGCGACAAAGGAAATAAGAATCCAACCTTCGTTTGGAAACCATTCGAAAATGAATGTATCCTAGTACTAATAAAATCACAACACTTACATACACTACCATAAAAATGCCAATATCAGTCAGACTAAAGAAAGAATTTTTTGAAGTTCCATTGCCATGTAGCTCACCGTCTGCTGCCAACTGCAATGACAACGGTTGAGCGTTAGGAACAGCACCCGCCATTCGTTGAGGTTTAGAGTATACACTGATTAAATAGTCTTCAACACGTTTTTCATCATAATGTTCAGGACCGACGAAACATTTGGGGCACTGTCTGATGTTTGGATATAACTGCTTAGGAAATGACGGATCTTCACTTACAGTACCCTTAGTTCTAAAATTACAAACTAAGATTAAATTGCAGTTCAAAAAATATTAATTTTACATTGAAACTTTTTGTAAATTGTAAAACCTTAAGTTAACTTTATTGTGGGCCCTCCACAACCATAGTGCCTGCTCTTTAACAGGTTTTATAAAGAGAGCGTTATCCTTTGAAACCATCGTGGTGAAATGCTGAGCACAATCAGTGCATCCAAAAAATTCCTTAACGTACCCGTGTATTGCATCTATGACTTTAATGTCGTCATTTTTTTCTAACGCAATTATCGTAAGAGTATGAAACAATCTCCACAATCCGCAAGTATAGCCCCGTCGTCCTAAAATTATTATTCAAAATTATAATTGTAGTGTATACTTACTTACTATTACTTCAACTCACAATTAGAAAATTTTTGTGACAAAAGGTCAACTGAACTCACCTGGAATCGATCCTTTACAATCTTGCCAAGTAGAAATATCTACATCCCAAGGATGTAAATCCACTTCTAATTCAGTCAGTTTATCAAAATATTCTTGGTCCTAATTCATAAAATGTGTGCACAGTTAAAGTTACGTAACTAACACCTAACTACGCAATAATAATAAATTATTTGCATTTTATTTTATACTTACAGTGATTTTGCTTAGAGGTTGCACCCAAGTTTCAAACTTTAGAAAAAATAGCTTAGTCTCTCGCCTATCTGCAGGAAATAATTGACTCAGGATTGAGACATAATTTTTTAATGCTGTTAGTTTGGGTCCTTCAATTGTTTTAACGAGACGCACGTCATTATGCAAAGAATTTCGAACAGCATGGATTAGATCTTCCATGCTAACCTTGTCTTCTTTCAGTTGTAAGTTAACTACACTTTTCATCTCATCCTTTTTATGAGCTGGAGTAGTAGTGGTAACAACGTCTTGTGTTAGTTGTGTGTTTGAGCTATTAGCATATAAGTTTTCTTCAATATATAAATACCTAATCCTTTTGAATGCTTGTAGTTTTTATTTTATTTTAGACATTCAAATGAAATTACTTACAAAAACATAATATTCGTCAAACTTAATTTACTTACGCAATATCAGCCTTCACCATAGCTCCTTTTTTAAGAGCTTCCACTAGATTCACATTCTTTGGCAGGTGAATAGGTCCGAAACCTGAGTCACGTTTAATAAATCCTGCAGCGGGCCATCCTTCTAAGTTTAGACGTGAATACAATGGATTCCTTTTATTAAAACGGTAAACTCGTATTTTCTGATACTTGCTAAGTTCAAGTGCAACTTCTTTCCCGATTGTAGAATTTTGACCTTCGAATACCACCACTATAAAGGAAACTAGAGGGTCAATCGAATCTGACCAAAATTGGTTTTCATCTTCTGTGATGGGTGTTGTAAGAGTTGGAAAGAGGTTTGGTATCATTGCGGTTAGATTTTCCATAAGTGAATGTCTCATGTCTCCTATAAGGTCAGATCTGGTAAACCTACTTCCTCGATTGAGAACTTCCTTTCCATTACTGTCTTTCTGTAGGAAAGCAACCGAATGAATCGTTTAATCACACATTCTATGCATCAATTTTCTAAACGTTGTACATTGTTTCGACTGTTTGATAATATTAATGAATGACGTAATTAAAATAAGTTTAATAGTAGTTAAGTAGTCGAATGAAAAGAACTTGCAATTGTATGTTCAGCATTAGGGGGAAATATTAACAGCGACGGATAACCCATTATTTCATACTCTCTACAAGTCTGAATATTGTTTTCGTCGGCACAATCGATACCAGCGACAGCAACAGCGTCATCCCATCCTGGAAGTAACACAAAAAGTAATGCTAAATTAAAACCGAAATTAGGTAATAGTCTTATTAAATCGACAGCTTTCTCAGTTACTCAGATCTACAAATATCAAAGACAGTGTTTTATTTGACTTTCCACTTACAACTCTGCTTTGTTATGGGTACTTACCGGAAACATTATCTGCAAACGCTATCCACTTGGGTGCAAAATGTATGCAATGACCACACCTGTAAAAAATTTAATGTTTATAAATATCTTGTTATTAGATTCCAATTGTATGGATTACAATAGGAGTAAATTCATATATTATATACACTATTGATAGCCAATCTTACCAACTGCTGAAGAATTCGACAAGCCATGCTCTCGAGCTTCCATAAATTTGTTTTTTAATAGTGGTAGAGTTAAGAACAACAACTTTGTCATTCGGTCCATACAAATTAGTACTTGGCTCAACTGCCATTTGATGAGTTTGATCGGGAATAGAGACAACGGCGAGAAGTGTAATAATTACCATATGTTGAATTTTTAGTTCACTGCTAATTTTTTCCAGTGCCATAGCTGAATTTAATTTTAAAGTTAAACTGAAAATTGTGTGTAAAATTTTCTAGCTACAATACAATAAATTGGCAATTAATTCGACAGTAACACCGACTTCAGGATGACAGTAAACAATTCATTTATTATTTGAGACAACTAACTACAATAATGACTAACACCGCTATCGTACACTGGCTGGTAGAAGTAATTGAAGTAAATGAGCAAAACCAAACAGAGTTATCCTTTCAGTGATCTGTTAATCTGTCATCTCATTCTCATCTGTGTCTGTCTAATTTTAGATAAACCTCACATACTGAAGAACTACAGAAGATTATAAATAACTAAGCAATGTTTTGTTCTGAGAAAAAAAACTATCAAAACCACGTAAGTAATCTGGGAAACACTTTTAACAGTCAGCAGTTTGTCTTTGCTGAAGACTGATTTTCAATTATTACATAGTAACTCTTGTTTTCATTTTTTTACAACATTAATTTGGTATTCATTAAATTCACCATTGTTTATTATGTTTTCATCTTCCTTCATCCATTACTATTGATATTATTCTTGAACAGCTGTTTGTCGGCTTCTGATTCTGATGTCTGAATGTAATAGTACAACTGACAAGTGATGTCCTTATGCTTTTGTTGTATGTTTTTGCCCTTTTACCTGGTATTTGAAATATCTGTTGAAGTTAAACTATTTCTTGATTGAAAGTGTAAGGATTTCGAGTTTTTAAGCTCACTTTTACTACATTTTATTGATTGATTATGGATGAAGTTGAGAGACTGAAATTAGGATAAATGCTGACAACTGAATTCTAACTGTTGAATGTCCCGTGTGAAATTGAATGTGAATAATGTAATAACTTATTAATAAACTTTTTACACTTTGTTTACTAACATTTCCGGGAAAACTGTTTGTGTAATTAAATTTTAACGAACCTGAAAAAAGTTTGTATAGCAAATTCTCATGTTTTAATTTTCGTCAGGTAAAAGACCTTAGCAAGGATTTCCATGTCAAAAACCAATGCAATGTGCCCTAAGAACGTAAACAGTTGCAGTTGTGTGTGTAGAAACGGTCGCTTTGCTCATCTGCTTGTAGAATAGTGGAGGCGAGGTGTTGAGTGAGAAATTGTTGTAATTGACTAGAAAGTTGTTTTGCGTGTGGGGCAATGATGGAAATCCATATGGGCAAGAATTGCAAGCAAGAAGAACAAGCAAACAAACGAAAAGGATTGGGATTGATTTGATGAGATGTCATAATTTATCACTTTATATACACGTATAAAATATCTCCTAAACTCAACTTCTAAAGATTACTACGCAATGTTCCATTAAAAATAGACTCCGGACCAAATATCTAACATGTGAATAGTATTATATAGTGCTTTTCCAAAACAAACAAATTCTCATATGTATTTTGGAATTTTACATTGAATTGGATTTTTTAAACACCAACCAAACCAACAACCAATTCAATGTATGTATAAATTGCGGTATCTCAACAGCTAGTTTTTAAGGTGGCAGAGGGTTATCCCCTTTATCTTAGTGTTAAATAGATTCGTTCAATTCCACTATACACAATTTTTATTGACAAAATTAAGACATTAATCAGCTATGTTAAGACTAAATTATATCAATTATGTATGTAAGTTACTGGGTCATAAATAAGTTTTTGGATTGTACTTAATGATATGCATGCAGTGGAAGATTCATGAATGACAATACTACATACTACATAGCTATATATAGTACATAGCCTGACCAAAATTGAAGGTATATACACAAATATGCTAGGCTGCTATTAATATCTAAATATACATTTATAAGTTAATTAAGTATAATATACTATATAATACATAATACATAATTATAAAAATCAATGCATGCAAAAGTGGAGTTACGATTACGAAAGTTACGATTGTATGCTATTATACGTTTAGCCTTGTTGTGCTATTGCTTACATAAATTGCATTTGCATATAAATGGGGATTTAGAACTGAATCATAACAAAAATTAACTGAACCAACCAACTAGCGACAACAAAGACGCAAAAGAAAACCCAGCTACACATAGAACGACTATTGATTTGAAGCTGGCTGTATTGTATAGCTATACTATATAACTTATGGCATCTTTACCATTTAAATTGTATGATAACATGAACAAACCTCACTGAGAGCAAATTATATTATTATGTCAAACAAGGAGAGAACCAGAGAACCCAGATGGAAAATGTGTGTACAAGTGCAGATTTGGAAATGAATTAAATTGTATAATCAGAGAGCTGTCTGTATGTGTATGAATCACATAAAGTGAACCAGTGCGTATGAGATGAGAATATAAAGGGCAATAAGCTGTAAGCTATAAGCCAAAAGCAACCAGGTAAAGTAGAGTACCTATTACCACCTATCGAAACTAGTAAATTGCTTCCACATAGAATAGATATCCTACTACTTTACACCTTTTTATTTGTCCACACAGAAAATACTCTGCCTAAGAAGTTATTTACCTTTGCTGTTATGTAATAGCACGGACACCTTGTAATGTGTACACGAGCTATAACTATATAATTTTATACGCATATATTTTATAACATTAACATCGCCATTGCATTGGCCACCATAAACAGCTATTTGGCTATATTTTATACACAGATTTAGATTTTAGTTTAGCCTCTATGCATTCAGCATCAGTTCACACAACTACAACAAGCAGACAGTTTAGTTTGTTGCATAACAAGACGCACCAACCAACCATAAACCGACGAACCGACGAACCGACCTACCTGCCTCGTAAGACTCGTACCTACCTACTCAACAACTCAGCCAACAACAACCACAACTTTGATGTTTCCAACACTTTTTGTTTGTTTTCGTTTGTCAATCCTCCCATCCCAAGTGTCAAGTGCCGCTGTTCTTTTTTCTCCAAAATATCTTTCTTTCTGCTTCATCAATTTCCTCTTCGTCATTAAAAATTCCGTTATTACTAAAAAATGAGTTATTAGGTAAAATCGGATTTCAAATAACATTTAAATAATTTAATATTTAGCTATAGTCAGATTTTATGTTGATGACAGCTATTAGTCGTTTAATTAAGCCGTTGAATTGTTCATTGTTATAGTATAGTTGATAGTGTTGATTGTAGAAAGGTTAAAGGTTTAGGGATCGATCAAGTGAAAAACTGCCAATTAAAGTTTGACAGTTGTAAAGTGCAATTTTATTGTTGATTGTATCATTCATAATGAAATCGACTGACTGATTAATCGAAAATGTCGATAATTTAACGACTTCTTTAAGTTGGGATGCGGCAGTATTGACAGTACAACAGTCAACATTTGTGTGTATACTACTTTTAGCAATGTAGCGTTGAACGTTTCTTAACGATCTTTTTGTTGTCAATTATAGATTTATTTGTTCGTTAACATACAACATAGCACCTCTGTCAACTGTTATAATTTAAATTATTCGTTGATGGTGGTCGTTTGTGTTCTTCCTTTACCCTTGTTCATGACCTTTTGCACACCTTCTAGCTAAGTGATAAATGTTTCACATTTAATTTTTAGCTATATTTTTCGTTTAACATAATTTGCCACGTTCAGTATATACAATATAAAGGACTTTTGATAAGTACCTTTCTGGGCAGTGGGCACCTTGCTATGTAAATAAATGTAATACATGAATAGAGTACCCAGAGCGTTATTTATCAAAAGTCCCCTAATAGGGGACTGGATGTTTGGCAACCTGTTGCCTATTGTCATTTATTTTACGTAATACCAATACCAATTCATGTTTTTGAATCTGTGATGTACCAAAAACCATTGCTTTCAGACTCTGCTGTAAGAATTACAAATAATAGCGTTGTAGCGTTAATTAAAGATTTTTAAAATTAATTGATTTTGATTTTTTAATTAGATTTGTTCGGGCGGTCCGTTAGTCTTGTCTTCTGTCACCTTTTCGAACTGTTCGTCAAATTGGGTTGCGTCGTTGCGTGGAAAAGGTTCAATCGAGAATCGACTACATAGCATTCACATCAAATAAATGGAAAATCGTAAGTTAACGTGGAATCAATGGCAAGTGGAATGTATGAATAAATACTTTATAAATTAAAATTAAATACCTATATAAATGATTTGAGTAGTAAACACAGGAATAATGTTAAAATTGTATTATTGCATTTTTCAGTAACAATATAAACTAATCTCATTCTGCCCAAACTCTGAAGTACCCTGTAGAAACCTGATTCTATCAAAAAAAGTCCAGAACAACCAATGCAAGTGAAAATTTTTACAAATATGTTTGAAAATCATAAACTTTTTTACTCACGAGAATGAAACTCATGACTCATGAATGAGTATGCTTGCTTCAATTGAATGGTTTTTATTTTTACGAAAGTCCAATTACTACAGCACATTATAAACTTAGGCATGGCATAAAGGACAACAAAAATCAATAAGAGTTAATGTTAAAAACATTCAGTCTATCTATTTCTCTTCTCACAATAATCATTTTTTATTGAACGATGAACTTTAATATGCTTAAATTATACAAAAACTACAACGATATTAATATGAGATCAAAAAGTCAAAAATGTTGTATAAAGTTTAATGGAATGTCCTTACATTGTTGATGCTACAATTTGAGGCATTCCTACAGCTACAGTGTGTTTGTGTTGACATTCCTGCTGATTTCCATTTAAGAATAGGATTTTAATACTCGTAACATTATGGATTAAGAAATTCAATTCAATTCAATAAATTAAATCTGTTTGTTTGATTTTTTTTCACAGCTATTTTTGTTACATACCTTGAAGATCGGTTAACATATGCCTTCTACTGGATATACAAATCATCTTATTTACCTAAGTGCTCTTACGTCTTAAATGGTAAACCTGCCGTGGTAGTGGTGAAGCTAAAGTAATTTCTGTGAGTGACTGAAAGACTGCATTGCCAAATGTTCCCTTCATAACCAAGAATCGTGGAAGAATATATCGCAGATTATGTCTGCCACCTTCTTTGCACAAACTCAATATATCAGGTAATGTAAAACAACATTTACATCATTCCCTTCAAACTTTTCTGATTAGCAAATTATTTTATCGGTCAATTTATCAAGTGCCGGTACAGGTTTCAGTTTTAATACCAATAATATGTTAGGGAGCATTTGTCTACAAATGTGATTGTGAATTTTTGCTTCAGTTTGGTCATGTACTATGTGAGACAGCAGCTGGATGAAAAATAAACTATTACAAATAGATGTAACAAAGTAGTGCCAACACACTGTATAGCTAAATCATATATCAAACATTATTA
>JAQFYB010002334.1:0-25296 GCA_034694085.1 Pogonognathellus longicornis
TAATTAAATTTATGATTGAACCCACGAATTCAAACTCCAGCCCGGGAAAAATACCAACTGAAACACATCGCCTTAATGAGCAAGTGAATTAGTCTTTGGGCCATATATAGCAGAGATGGGCAGCGGCCATACTGCCGGCCTGCGGCTAGACGATGGCCGCAAGGCCGGCCGCATTCAATTTTTCACGCGATCGCTGGCCGCAAGGACGGACTCAACTTTCCTTACTACGATCGGCCGCAATGCCGGCCGTAAAAGCAAACTGCTCTCAGACACATGTATTGCCAAGAAACTTGATTCATAGCTATATATTTAACCTCAACAGCTTGCTTTCGACAATAGATATAAAATACTCTTCTGACATTGAGGTAGCTGTGGCCGGTCGAATTTAAAAAATGATAAAAAATTATGACGTAAGGCCGCTGGCCGGCCGCAACAAAGTTGTGCCCATCTCTGATATATAGTATGGGCACTTCGTAATGTAAAATCTGCTATATCACCTTTTACCGCTAGAAAAACGTTTGGTCTCTCTAGTACCCCGAAAATAATCGGTTTTTTCTTGTTTCTTTTCCATTCTGATTGCACTTTTTGCAATCAAATTACTGTAGATAGTATGCTTGAAGCAAGGAGAAACATATGAGGCGATTTCAACCCAATTGAAAGACCAATCAACTTTCTATGATATTAGGTATGTGAGTGTGAGACACTTTATTAATTTCCTTTGAGACTTGCTTTTGAAGAACAAATGCAAAGATTTACATGGTTATTAGGTACACGTGAATACGTGAATATGCATTAAAATAAGCAAAGTATATATATATAGGTTCCTTTAAATATTATAGATTATTCTTGGGAAAATGAACACTTCCAAAATTTAAAAATCTGTTCGAAAAGTTGCAAAAGATCTCGCGGACTGTAGGATTCGAACCTACGCTCCCAGAGGGAATCTGATTTCTAGTCAGACGCCTTAACCGCTCGGCCAAATCCGCATCCGTTGACAATTGCCAAATAGATGGACAAGTTAAATGCAGTACCATTTATTTTCATGTTGACCACAAATTCAAGGCATTAAGATTTATTTATAAATTTGTATAATAAGAGAATTGATTGGGTGGAGCAGCAATGACCATTATGTACCTACTAAGAATGATAGATATTTATTATCCCTTTGAGCATCTCATTCATAAGGTTTTTCACAACCATTCTGTATTTATTATCGATGCCTCATCGGAACGGTCTTTTGATTCATCTTCCTCATGTACGGCCTTGAATTCCAGGAATATGAAGTACGGCGATCTAACTAACGATAAGAACTAGGTATTCCTACTCCTACTATTGTCTTGTTGTAGTGTAGCTGATTGTAAATACCATAATTGCTAATTTTTCATGTATTTAAAGTGATAACGTCATATCTAGAAATTATAGTTTGTTGCTTTCATTGATTAACACTATATCAAATTGGTGTTCTACTATGGTGCCTTGGTGCCACACAAATTAAACCTTTGAGACTACATCATCAGGGTTTATCTGAAATTTAAACTATTAGGACTTCGGCCGCCCGTGGCATAGTCACGGAATCGTGCAGGGAATTTAAAGAGATTTAAAATTATTGGCCTAAGATTTAAATAGTATATATCTTGTAGTTTCTGGGTGGCCTGTTCGGATACATATATCAAATCCCTGAAGAGACCACTCAGAAGTCACTTGACATATTATATACTATTTAATTCTTAAAGGCAATAATTTTACATCTCTTGAAATTCCCTGGAATCGTTTCAAAAATGAAGATAGTTTATTCTTGCTACCCTAGCTTTCATGAAAAAGATAATAAGGATTACAAGGCCGTATCTAGCGGCACTAGGGAATGTTGCCCCCCCCCCCCCCACCGCTGAAATCTCAAACAAGAAGTTATATTTTATTAGCAATAAGGTGTCCTAAATTAAGAAAGAAAATTAGCTCCCCTCGAATTTGGTGATACGCGATAAAACATTTTGATATTGGTGCCCCCCCCCCCCGGAAACCATATTCCCATACCTGCAAAATCTTGCCGAAGCTGCAGAGAAGATTTTAAGCCTGCAGCGCAGGGTGAAGGAGCACGGTCTCCGAAGGCGACCGTGATATTACACTCAATTTAAACTCAATTAAATTTAAGCATTAATGAATCGTTGCAGAAATGTGAGAATGAGAATCTCTAAATTGAATGTCATACCAAACATATTTTCCATAAAAATAAATGTAAAAACAGAAACCGAGGAAACAAATGTAACATATTTGATGTCATTTAAAAAGTACTAGTTGTATCATCAGCGTCTCACACATTGCTAGCGCTATTTAATGCATGGGTAGTCCTTTCGCTTTGTTTTTAATAAATGGCTCTTGCTGTATGAGAGAAAAAAATCATTTTACAGCTGTGAAGATCTTATTTCCTGGAGTTCAATGAGTGAATTCGGAGTTGATCCTCCGGAAGGTTCGCATTTTCGCATAGCGGAGTTTGGGAATGCCCAAATGTATTTCCAGTGGAATTCGACGGACAAACTGTTTGGATACTTTTGGTGAGCATCAATCCAAGGGATCCTTTAATCTTTGCTCTGTCACAATATTTCCTGAGAGATTCATTTCGCCCGGATAAATTGGGATGAATTGGTGTCCTGATAATTATGCTGGAGTAACTTTCTCAAATGAACCTAATAAAAAAGGGGTGGTTATGGGCTGGATGCAAAACTGGTACTACTCTGATCGAATACCAACGTCAGTATGGCGAGGTTAAATGACAATTCCTATATAGGGAATTGATAATTAAAATGGTTGAAGGACGTCTTCGATTAGTTTCCAACCCAGTTCCAGAGATATCACAGTTAAGAAACTCTGAAGGAATACTCCCCGCCAAATTTTGGGCTAATTTCCAACGGCTCCATTTTAGTTTTGACATCAGGAATACCCTTTACAATTTACAAATCATTTATAAAAGCTCGACCTCACTTTACAAATTGATGGATATGCAGCATTCTGCGTTTGTTTCTACAATAATGGTCTTTGACAAGAAAGAACTATGTTTTGGCTATGAACGTGCCAAGCCAATTTTTTCAAGACCGTAGCAGATCAGATTCACCCAATACATACCAACATGTATATATTATATATATAGTTTCTCGTTAAACAAGCAGATCGGGTAATGTTGGCTATTTTTCACCCAGATTTCATCAGAAGAGCAGCGGCAGCAAGAGAAAGTCAGAGCAGAATTATCACTTGTTAAAGTTTTCCTAGATGATTCTTCCATTTAGAAATTTTTGTTGATGGAGGCACAACTGTTATGACAGTCTTATTTTATCCAGATTTACCTTACACATCCGCTGATCCGCTCATATCCAGCATCATACGGGGGAGAGTAAACTGGAAATTCCAGTGCCACTTTATGTGGTCTACTCTACAGTCTACACTGTTAAACTGTTAAATTGTGCATAATGTATCATAATAAATTACTTTACTTAGTGGGTACATTTCATTTCGTTTATGTATAATTATGGACTATGCAGATATCTTTGATTTTACAACATACTAAGAGTTACATAGGTTTCCTAACCATTCGTGTAAAACCATTTTAAAAATGCATGAAATTATAAAAATTTGTAAAATAATAAGTATACAAAAGTTTAACAAAATTAACTGCTCAATAATTTTCCCTCCCTATTTTCCATCCATTAGACAAATGCAAAGTTGGAATTAATGTGACCGTAAGCAACTTTACAGAAATAACTTACTCTACAGTCTATTAGATTTTTTTCATATACCATTATATGCATTTCAGATTTCATTATAATATTGACTTATAAAAATCATCCTGGATATATGCGCATGTCAATCTCCAGTCCCTTATTACTTTTATTATATTAACTTTTCTCTTATTGCAACTGAACAATTTTATAGTGAAATCTTAATTATAACTTTATTTTCTTAACATTTTATTATGTACTTCTATTAACTAACTTCTTTAGGCAACTCTAGGTAACTATGCAAAACTCTTGTCTGAATCAACATTCATGGTGGTATTAATGTGAAACCTTCTTCATGATATTGATTACAACACAATTGAGTGAGATTTCAGCATTTATTGAGTTTATAAATTTTGTGAAATCTGACTAGGCATACACAGGTCCAGAGTCCAGACCCAGAGTAGTGTTCAGAGTCAGACTTCAGGTTCAGAGTACGACTTGACTTTCACGCGCGTATCCAGGGAGGAATATACAATTATTATGCCCCAAATATTTCACATTTGAAAACAATGTTTTAATGTAAAAATACAAAAATTATGTCATTGATTTGTCTCATGTCATATTAGAAAAATAAGTTATTTGCTATTTACAAGGTCTCGATACAACTTTGTGTCTACTTTGTCTTTGCAATCACATCATTTAATTTGAAAACAATTATTTATTGTTTAATATTTACGATGCTCTTTGTTTCAATACTTATTTTGATTGAATACGTTTACAATAATAATGCTATTAATGTTAAAGACCACCAATTTTAATGGAGTCCAAAATTACAATAAAGATCTTATCACGAAAGAAACAAACATTAGAATCTCAATAAACTGTGGGTTCAAAAGTGGAATTTAGTATTAATTACGAACTTTTGATTGAATTGTTTTTGTCGGACTATATCATCTATGTAAATACGTAGTGTAAATTCTATCTTTTAAATTTTTTAGAAGAGTAGAGACTAGACCAAAAATGGAAATTACGTAACTACATCGAAAATTCAACGCGGTTATGCATTTTTAAGTTCATATTTAATGCTTTACACCCCAACTAATATTCCTGGATGCGCTCCTGAGGGCTCTACACTGCATGTAGTTTTTACTGGCATTTTTTACACAATACTCATTTTTCTTTCTTGATCTAAACTAACAAAAGAATGATTATTCAGTCTCCTTTAGAAACAGGGATTTTCATTGCTTTTATTCTTCGAAGTTGGTAACAGTCCATTATTTGATCTTCACTTTTTAACAGAAATTTGATTTTTTGTCGCTTAGAAAAGGGTAAATAGGTAAATATTTAATTTATTAATAATATATGTGTTTAGGCATAAAAAGTTTTTTTTTAATTAGTAGGATATTATTTTATTTAGTTCTGCCTTTAAAGTATACGCAGAATCAACGATTTATTTTGGATTCAAGATTTCAAGTTCGATGATAAACACCTTGAAGATTTTCATGTCTTCATTCTCTTAAGCATTGGAAGAAAGCAGTGAAATGGACAAGATGGATGGGATTTTGAATCACAGTGATAAATGGTGGTGTCAAGACGAATTATTAGGATATGAAAACATGGAGGAAGCTGCAAACCTTATCTTACAATCTCCTTCAGCGGTCGAAAACTACGCCATGTTTCGCAATGACTCACATCAAATGAACATGAAACCACCCAACGAAATGACTGCTACTTTCACAGTTCCAAGATCTTTGGGTAAGCACAATTAAATTATGTTTTAGATATTCACTTGTGCTTTTTAAAGATACGTATTGTTATAAGTTTATAAGTACATAGATTATTAATCATGCGTTTTTATTCCAGACCAAACATTCAACCAGATGGATATACAGTGGAAAATTGGAGAATTAGTGTTGCCAAACAATGGCAAGCTTAAAAAATTGCAAATTTTTGTGCCATTCGAGAAAAACGGGGAGCCGGCTTTTTTAAATAATGCAATATCATCAGTAGTATCAATAGAAAAGATCGAATTAAAACCCAGCCATGATGAAGTAACTGAAAGTGTGAAGAAGGATGCCACCGAAATCAGGGGTGATTGCGGCAGTAAAATACAACCAGAAGAAAGAGACATTGAAATACAACCAGAAGAAAGAGACATTAAAATACAACCAGAAGAAAGAGACATTAAAATACAACCAGAAGAAAGAGACATTGAAATACAACCAGAAGAAAGAGACATTAAAATACAACCAGAAGAAAGAGACATTAAAATACAACCAGAAGAAAGAGACATTAAAATACAACCAGAAGAAAGATACCTGAATATTTCGAGTGTGATCGAAGCAATTTATGATCCCATAGAAGTTATAATAAAACAAGAAACTGACATGGATAGACAATACGAAAATCAAACACGGATGCCTTCTACAGAAATGAATAAAAAGCCAGTATTAAAAAATACACGTGGTACGAAAAGGAAACAAGGCTTTACTACGAGGACTGAAATAAAATATGGCGATCTTACTCCACAGCTTTCACCACTAAAGGGTTTGCCGTATGAAGCTAAGTTGCCTAAACCAATTCCATTGGCAAAGTCCACATTGGCTGCAAAAACGATAAAAAACGACAACTGGGATATAGATGAACCTTCATCTTGGAATTCGAGCGAGAGTGGTAATACTAAAACTTTGAAACCATACAATTTTTTTTGTCAGTTTTGTTCTGCAGGATTTGATCAGAATTACAAGATAAAAAATCATGTTAAGATTCATACCGGAAAAATTGTCTATAAATGCATGTGTGGTAAATGTGGAGTTCCGTACCGTGATTTTCGCACAATGACGAGATATCACAATGCAATTTATAAGTGAAAATAGAAAAGCATGTATTTTGTGTACTGCAGCTTCCAACTACTAACTACGAATAAAGCATCGAATAGAAAAATTACATTATTATTTCTATGTGAATGAATTTATGTTGAAAGTATATATAGTTTAATTACTTAACTGTTTATCTGAAAATCGAATTAATTGAACATATTATGTATTTATTAAACTATGTTCATTATTTTGCCGTAAGTATTTAAATGGAATACATACTAATTGCTGATTTATACCATTATATATTACAAACCATTTAAATTAATTTATTGTTCTAAATGTATCACTTTACCCTCACGAATAAAACTCTTTTCGGATAATTATCAGATTAGAATGTGTTTAATTATGGGTTTATTTTTGTATTTTCCATCGTGTGTTTAGTAGTAGGTTTCCATATTAATTTTAGTTTATTTAGTTATAGCATATTATTAGTTGGAGTTCGAATGGAAATCAGGTTGATATATAAAAGTACCATAAATGTTCGAAAATAACAATAGGAGAATCATTGTTTAATATCAAAACTGTTGTATATATCACTTGATTATTTGCAGTAATATAATATTGTAATGAAATAGAACACAATCGCCTACAAGCCTTCCATCATGCATAATGTGCAATGCATTTATAAGCACTTTTTACATGCGCATAATGCACAGGCTCCTAATCATTGTTTGCTTCTCTTCCCCAACTTCATCAATAGAATGTTAAAATACAAGCATTTTCATTTAAATCATAAAGTTTTGGTAATAATATTTAGGATGGTCCAACCGTTTCTATAATATTTTGATACCTCTTTTGTAGAATTCCTTTGAACCCCTTGTCTTATTTATATTACTACTGTGAGACTGTGAGTATCATCCTTGTCTCAGTCTCAGCAGCAGTTATAGCCTATCATGGGATAAAATTGATTATAATATTATGTTAATTTATTCATTAAAACAAATAATTAAGTATTTACAAATTTGAGACCGAGCAGGATTTATTTGTTCGGATTCGTTTCGTTGTAGTGGGTACTAGAGGTGAGACTGAACAGAACATGTTCCGTGTTTGGTTCGGCCCCTAATACCGAACCAGAATTTTGAGCAAATCCCCAACCGAACCGAACCCGAACACAAAAAACCTGTTCGGTCTTAACTTAAATACTTAATTATTTGGTTTTAATGAATAAATTAACTTCAGTTATTTCAGAATACCATGTAATTTTATAATCAATTTACTTCTGAGTAATTTGTATAAATGAGGAATATGACCATACTATCTCTAATCAAAGCGAAAAAGAATAGTTTTCTAACCGAACCGAACCCGAACACTATTTTCATAGGCGTACCGAACCCGAACCGAACTCGAACATGAAAAACCTGTTCGATGGCACCTCTACAATGTATACAATCTGCTCTTAAAACAAGTATTGATGAACTAATCACCGCGATATTCAATTGCGGCAGTAGTACAACGCAAAAATCTACACATGTGTATTTTTCATTTTTATAACGTACAGAAACCTTTTTTTCAAATAACAATGAATCTTATAATTAGAAATCAAATATTTGTTTTGAAACGATTCCCACACCTGAAAAATAAACTATCTTATTGTAAACAGTTGAAAGCGTTATCGACTGTAGCTGACAGTGAAAGCCTAGATGATGACACTCAATCGTGGGCTAAGAAAATTGTACACAGTACGTATCTGGAGAAGTACCGACCCCCCAGGTCATGGAAATGGGAAATGAGTGAAAAATGGAAAAAGCCTATAAGAGAAGCAACGGAAAGATTGGAAATGCATAGTCACGACCATCCTATTTCGTTACAATATTTAAATGAATTCTCCAATCACACAGAAGTTTCTTCGAAAAATAGCCTTCCGGAAAATGAAATAAATAATAAATACAGTGAACGAGATATAAGCAAATATCAATTTCCATATAAAATTTATACACCCCTCGAATTGGATGTGCTCAAAAGTGATGCAAATTTATTTGCAAAGCAAAAAGTCGATAAATCAAAATCTTTTGACATCGACGAAAAAGAAAAAAAAGTAAACGAAGACCACCGCTGGGAAATTCAATATGGTTTTGCAAATCCTGATATACCAGCGAGTGGAGTTCCCTGCGGGGGTTGTGGGGCTCATCTTCATTGTCAAGACACGTCGATTCCAGGGTAAGTCTAAAGCTAATAGATATAATAATGTTTCTGTATTCCGTCAATTGCTTTATTTAGTACATCTTTCATCATCTTGTAATTATTGGACTAATATTGCTAGTAATTATGAATTTGGTATATTTGTATTGAATATGACTGTATAAATATAAATTTCAATTTGTAGGTATATGCCTGCAGAGACATTTACGATTTTTAGTGACGAAGAACTAAAGGGAGAAATATGTCAGAGATGTTTTTATCTTAAAAACCATAATGCAGCTTTAAATGTAAACGTAACTCCCGAAATGTACCCTGAAATATTAAAACAAATCAAAGACCACTTTGCAATGGTACTGCTTCTTGTTGACCTAATCGATTTCCCTTGTAGTATCTGGCCCAATATTATTGATATAATAGGTAGGTAATTATACGATGCTCATTGATTATTAAGAATTGTTATAAGTATGATATAATGATATGTTTTATGATCTATTTTTATTTTAAGGAGAAAAACGCCCTGTTCTTTTAGTGGGCAATAAAGTTGATTTGCTGCCTCCTGATTCAAAAAATTATTTAAATCACATTAAAGTTTGTTTGGAAGAAACTGCAAGAAATTCCGGTCTCGATCGCGCTAATATTGTTGGCACAATATTGATTAGTGCAACGTCTGGTTATGGCATTGAAGATCTTATTACAAAAATTCACAATAATTGGGGTACCAAAGGTAAGTTGAAATTCATTGCTATATTTTAACTTACAGCTCTAACGGATAATTATGAATATTTCCTACAACATAAATCAAGATATTACGTTACACATAATTGTTTTATGTATAATTACATAGAATATATTATATGGTGCATTTGTAGTAGTATGTGAAAAAGATGCGAGCTGAAGAGCTGATATAAAATAGCCATTTGAAAATCGTCTTAAAATTTTACTTACAGGGGATATTTTCATAATGGGGTGCACAAATGTTGGGAAATCTTCATTATTCAATGCATTTCTGCAGTCCGATCTGTGTAAAATTCAAGTGGTGGATTTAGTACACAGAGCAACAATCTCACCTTGGCCTGGTACGACTTTAAATCTTTTAAAGGTGAGTTATTTCATTTTGCAAATTAATTATGTTTTTTACTGATGGAGGCCTACATTTATACATATTATTAAATTTTAATTTATTTTTTATTGTGTTCAGTTTCCAATTTTGAAAACAGGTAAATGGAAAAAATACTACAGAAGCTTAAGACTTCAGGAAGAAAAGGAATTTGAAGCTGGAGAAAACTCGGAGAAATTGATGTTGCTTAAAAAAACGCGTAACCCTACATATGCCACATTAATGGGAAGAGTTGGACAGACATTTATGAGTCCAGAAAGATATGAGATAGCAAAAAGTCCTGAAGATACTGTAAATCCTCATGATATATTTAATATCAGTGTGCACTCAAAATATCTTCCACCAGTAAAGAAAATGGGTGATTGGGATCCAGACAACCCAAGTTTGGTTGGCAAATGGTGTTATGATACGCCTGGTACAGTTAGTGATAATCAGGTATGTTTAATCTTCAGAATTTTGAACATGGAATGAATCTATTATTATCTTTTTTACCAAATATTACACTGATTGTACAATTTTGAGAGTATTGGATACAATATATTAATAATAATAATAATATATCATTTCCAATATTGTCATAGAGATGAATTCTTCATTGATTATTATATTATATAGGTCATCATTTTACATTTAATTGCTCAAAATAAATGATTGTTATAAAAAATTCAGATATTGGACTTGCTAACTCTTCCTGAGCTGATGAAAGTGTTACCTAAAGAACTAATTGAACCACGAACGTATTATATCGAACTAGGAATGACAGTTTTTATCGGCGGTCTGGCCAGAATTGATTATGTGGAAGGTCTAAAACCCATTCGATACACCGTATTTACTACTAGTCATATCCCTATTACTGTATGCCGTACTTCTGATGCGGATGAAGTATACAAGAATGTGAGTGAATGAATAATCAAAATCAAAATATCTGCAATTGTCAATTATAGAAATAATCACAATTAACTTTTGTTTGTCATTAGGCATTTGGAACTCCTATTTTTGCCGTACCGATGGGAAACGATGATCGTTTAAACTCTTTTCCTGCTTTTAGAAGTGCAGAATTTGAATTTGAGGGCATCAATCACAAAGAAAGTAGTGGCGATATTGTCATTTCTTCAACAGGTAATCAATCAACGCTAAGTAAAGAAATTATTTTTATTTAAACAAATGTGTTTTATCATGTGACAATATCGTTCTCCCTTGCTAAAAATTTGTTAAGAATTTATGAGACAAAAATGAGCATTATAGCTATTATTTTTGCTCATAATTCGTATATTAATGGTACACTTCTTGTTCTTACACTTGACATTTTGAACTTCTATTATAAAATGATAATACTCATAGTAGATGTAAAATATTATAAGTTAATGATTGGGTCAAGGCATCAAATAGATAACCTAATGACCTGCTCACATGTTACACAGGTTTTATAGCAGTTACTGTTGGTATTGGAAAATTCTGCCGTTTACTTGTTCATTCTCCTAATGGCAAAGGACTGTTTCGACGTCAACCATCTTTGATGCCATACGCAGTTAACAAAAAAGGAAAAAGAATTCGAGATACTCCTGCTTATGCTCCTCATCGCGTCTATGTGCCTAGATAATACAGTTAAAAAACCTAATGTAACACAAGAACATCACACAGTTTGTATATTATTGCAATTTTAAGTATTAAATTTATTTTTAACAAAGATTATTCTAATATTTCCCAAATACTTTTTTGCATTATTTTCATCTAGAATAACATCTTTACAATAAAGGGCCTTTTGTTGTAGCATCGCCATACCACTCAGGAATAGTTATAGTACAAAGTTAAAGTGATGCTTATGTCAAAGAAAAAGTCGTCACATTATTAAAATCAATGAATCCACTATTACTACTTACTTACATTTAGCAGAGCACGTACAGTCAACTACTGTAAATAGTAAAATCAATTCTGCACATTTCCCACACAATAAGTCGTTTGTGAATTTGAATGAACGGCTAAAGGAGTTAGTTGCTATAGTGCTACATTAGTTGACACAGTTGGCAAGAGTGTTTTATGATTTATATGTAGCATGGACTGTTTCTCGGCTACTATGAAGCGCATGAATGTCTTAAAGTTACGGAGACCGATGAAATGAAATTTGGTTGCTACAGTTCGATCCACTTATATAGACGTGTAATATTTGTAACACACGTACGAAAATTCTGTATACATGTGGTAGCATAATTTTCCTACTTTATTGCATCTATCTCTAACAAGGCGGAGAATCCAGGGAAAAGTCTGTTTTTATTCATCTATAACACCACACTGCATGCTCTCATAGTGATAAATATAGAAAATCGATACCATTAATACAACTGCCTCTTTGTGTATTTAACCAAATATTTATAAACATACCAGTGCTATTGGGCTATTACGTGTATAAGTTTATTAAAATAGTATAAAGATGTACTGCTCTCAGCAATTTTCTCCGTAATTGTGTGTGTTACTGTACACTTGTCATATGTACTAGCTCAATCAATATTATATTATTAGGCAATTCTTCCATGTGACATGCCAGCAATAAATATGTGGTGCTTTCCATAATATATTGTATAATACAAATACATTAGAGAGAAGATTAGATTATTATAAGGAGCTAGTAGTACTTTTTTATAGTACTATATAATATTCTGTCATACATCTTTTCTATGTTTGCTCCCCTGCTACTTTGGTTCCCTCGTACATTAATCAAAGAAGTTGGAAGCAAGAGAATTTAGGCATAAAATAACATTGTCTTACATCTCTCTTACATTAACTCCTTGTCGTTGAAAAGGACGCATCATGAAATGAGGTTGTAAACTCTTCTTTGTTGTTAAATTTCTCACTAAGCTGAGCTGTAGTTCTGTGGTTGCCCCATATAATGCAAAAAAACCCTTCAAAACCTCATGCGTGCTAGAGTTCTATTGTTTACTAAAAGAAAGTCCTACTCCTACTGCTATTTGTTGGAATTGTGATAGAATATACCACCAGATTTCTACTGAGTCGTTGAGTAACTTGAGACCGTTTCAAGCGATTGATCGATCAAGTTAACGCTGTATTCAAAAATCCAAAATAAAATCCCTTTCAGGTACAAATATACCTATGATTGGCAAGTAAAGAAAAAACTTGAGTCGATTAGGGTCAACATCATTGTAAAATTGATAGAAAAAAATTATAAAATAATATGCATTTTCCCTGTATAGTAACGTAATTTTTGGGATTTTGGGGGAGGAGAGATAAAGTCTGATCGTTTGAACTTGTGATTGATTAACGTTAAAACATGACTAATTATATAATGAAATGAATTAATTTGCATTCTCTTTTACACTTCCACAACATTTCATACAGTAAGTGATGTGTATTAATAAATTAGAATTACTATATTATAATAACTGTAGAAGGTATCATAGAGCATCTGCTACTCATTATGATACCTACTGCAACTATATGCATTTATGCATAGTACTGCATATACTGTATACCGACATAGGTACTGCATGTCAGTGGGTACCACACTAATAGTGTGCATAATACAATTTATACAATACATACAATTGTATGCCATTTATGTGTTGAAAACAACCTATTATACCTACCTATGCATATTTAGATATATTTTAGATTTCATCAGCTTTTACAACAAGGGGTTGAGCTATAACGTCGGGGAGTTGTAAAATCGCAAGCTGTAGTTTGCTCGAGTTGTAAAATTGGTGAGCTGTAATGTACACCGAGTTGTAACGTCCTACGGAATCCTAATGAATCGGTTTCCCAGTTAGAGCTAGAGTACTTACTATGAATCATAATCTCGGTTTAACTATTACATTAGTGGTAGACTCATTAATCTCTGAGGCCAATTCTCTGTTGAACATGTTGCATTTTATACATACATAAATTACATAATATATGGTAAGGTAAAAGATAGCTATTATAGGTATGTATACCTACTATATGTACACATGATATAAAATGGATTTCGTAGTACGCCAACCAGAAGAGAAGCAGACTGAGAGTAACTGACACGTAAGTAAGTTTAATGCTATGTTATAATAGCTATCACAGTGCATTTGCTGCATGAGGTGTCAACATTCTATCAGGTTTCCTTTCCTTTCATTTGTAATTTTGGGTCAGCGTTGCAAGCATATTGGTTTCATTGCAATATACACGACAAGAAAATATTATTAATTTGAATTAAAACATCTACTAACAGTATAACCATGGACATGGACAAAACTCCAGCAGTGTCGAATGGACATATTCATTCAGATCTTGTTATCAACGGTTCTCATGAAAAAAATAATCACGCGTCCGGAGACACTGGGATTGAGTGCAACGGCGTTGCAGCGGTTATTGGAAAGACAGTCAGTGTCGAAGGTTTCGAAAATGTTAACGAGACGGACGCCAAAGAATATTTGAACAATTATAAAGCTCACAAAACCGGTATAAGCCATGAAGAAATGGTTGATGTTTACACGGATTGGGCTGAGAAATATGATCAGGTATATCACTAACATGAAATCCTTATCTTTATTTATTTATGAAAGATATGATAATTATTTTGCTTGAACATAGGACTTGTGCCCAGGACGATACAATGGACCGGAAATCGCAGCTCAGGCTCTTGCTGAATATTATCCGTCGGAGGTTAGACCATTACTGAAAATTTTAGACGTTGCAGCTGGAACTGGCCGTGTTGGACATGAACTGCACCGCGTGGGCTTTCGGTACTTAGACCTTAAACTTAAACTGCAATCAATTCGATCACAGCATAACAATCCAGCTTTCCATTTTACTTAAATATTATGGTACACCGGAACAATGTCAATAAAGGGGTTTTTATTTGTTGTAGTCACATGGACGCTTTGGAGCCCTCCCCTGGAATGCTAAAAGTTCTACTCGGCCGAGGAATATATGAGAACACATATGAATCGGCAGTTGGATTCAAACCCGTGGATGATATTTTGCCCAGTAATTCTGACTAAAAACTAAAACCTACAATTGTATTTATATCGATCAATCAGTAGTCAGTATTATGTGATTAATGCTTACGTGTCAACACAGATTTCGGGTTTAACAGAGTTCAGTCTCATTTCAACTATCTCACTTGTACTTGACATTATCCCAACTGCGTTATTGCGTATGAGTTCATCATTCGAAGTGACGCACTTGATATCGATGAGACTATTTGCTCCTCCAGCACATGTCTCTTTGGAATACTGTACTGGGATTATGGGAGATAATCTTCACTTTAACGTGTTTATCAATTGACGCACATTATTTGTCTGTATATTGTTAAAAGTATAATGATTTTATGAATTTCATTTTAAAAGAAATCATCTGATATATTTTTGAAACCTGAAAGTAGGTAATTTAATAATTTACGTTACCCCTAAGATATACAGAATATCACTTCTATAGTAAAACATTGAAGGTACAATCTGAATGTACAAGGTCACTCTGGCATTATTTGCTTTATTTATCTCATTCATATCTCTATATTATGTGAAATCTGTTTGGCATTGCTAGTGGATGTCATATGTACTGCTACTGCTGCTAAGTAAATTCGACTCTGGTCGAAATATTCTATTATTAGACAACAATAGATCGACTGGAACACTACACACTAACCACCACAAGAAATGTGTATAAGTAGTATTTCTTTTATTCCAATATTTTCCAGATACGTATGACAGCTTAGTAATTGCTGGAGGAATGGGAGAAGGTCATATTCCAGTTGGGGCAGTGGACGAAATGATTCGAGTAGTGAAACCAGGTTGAAATAAATGCTAAAATGATCATGAATTGAATGGATTTATTGTGTGTGCCACCCAGAACTGCTTTAATTCCATATGGCTGGGTCTTATCATTCATTATTTTTTATAATATTTCATTTTCTTTTCGTCCATGTATAGGAGGAACGGTGTTTATCGTAATGAGAGAGGAATATCTCAGCTATGTACAAGAGTACGTTGGCAAATTGGAGCCATACATGACGAATCTTCAGGACAAAGGATTCTGGAAGCAGGTCTGTAGCATTCTATTGCTAACAAACATCATTCTATATAGTACAACATTAACAATACTATAAAATGCATAACAAAATGAATAGCTGCAAATGTATTATTGTTAGTTTCATTAGTTTACAATTCATGATGTATGCAGTGCGAAAGCATGTGGTGTGTAATAATAATATTACTCGTCTTTTTACAGGTTAGCCGCACTATTGTCCCTTCATACTCGTTCAACAAAAATGGAGTTGTCTTCAATTACGAAATTCTGACTACCGAGTGGCCGACCACAACCACTTGATACCCATGAAAATGTAAATGCAATTATAGCAGCACATGTACAAGCATTCCCTTTATTACTACGTACATTCATATTCAGCTTCAGATAATGCAACTAAATATTTTGGTTGTGTTGTCTCATACTTTTACATTCGTATTAAATAAGTAACATTACATACCTGCAAGCCATGCAACGCCCATGCAGTCCGAATTTACTATAGATTTAATTTAATAATCCTAAATTTTTTCTAATGTTTTTCCAAAAGTATTTTCGTGCAAATTTTTCATGAAAAGCGTTCATATGAAAGCACTTTAATGTTAAAGAATAATTGTACATTATATGACACTATTTGGTAATGAGAGCAATGACACTTTGACTCTTCGTGCTTCTAGATTTTGTGGGTTAAACCTTGAATGATCTATAATCCACATTAAATTGATCAACAAAAATAATAATATTTAATTATTCCCTCATGAATGATTTCTTATTTTACATGCAACTAAAATCACAAGTCTCATAATCCGGCGAGTTTTGTTGGTATATATAGGTAGGTATCTAAATGTAAGGTGTATGAAATATAGAACAATACGCACTCGAGATCTTTTTAATTAAATGAGCAATTTTCGAATTCAGTAAAGGTTTTTAAGCTGTCAATCAGTGGCGTAGCTTACCAGGGTGCCGCCCAGGGGCAAATGCAATGCATCAAATGTAACATAACCAAATTCACCAACCATTATAAAGTTATATAATGTTAGTACACTAGTAATAAGTGTTTCCTACAATTACACTCGTTTACAAACGGTTTTTTTTTAATTGTGTTTGTACAATGTGTTAATAATGTATTATTTTTGGGTCTATTGCCGCCCCTCAGTGACCCTGCCGCCTAGGGGCAACTGCCCCCATTGCCCCCACGGTTTCTACGCCACTGTGTCAATGGCTTATCATTACTGTTATTTGTCAATCATATCTTAAATGAAGTTTTATTCTCTAATGTGTTAATAGCATAATATTGCTTATAGTGAAAGTTATACAATTTTGAGAAAACAAGTAGCCAACTGGACTACTAAATTATACCTAGGAATTATTATAGATAATTTACATAATGTTATAAATATTCTAATTCTATTTACAAGGACTGACATTTTTAATGTTGACACCGGAAGGCTGGTTAATTTCTGCTCAGGGTAAATTTTATCAATACAATTCATTTTTTAGTTGCGATACACGATAAATAATGATAAATATACTTTAATATGTAGTTACTACTTTGATTCTTATATTTTACAAACTCATTAATCGACTATTTTGAACATTAATGAACAATTGTTTCCAGTGGACTGAACAAGATTAAACTTTTTATGATATTCTTATTCTTAGTTTTATTTCATTCCCAGAACTGTTCTTGAATCTTACTCCTTTTTGCTAACAAGCTAAATAAGGATCAATTAATGGTCCGTTAACGAAAGTATAAGGAACTTTATTATTAACAAAATTTTTTAAACACTCCATCATTTGTGCGTAAGTACAACCTGTAATTTCACTCAATCTTTGGGTCCAAAAATTATATCCAAATCTTCGCCTAGAGTACATCAAGATGGATGCTGCTATACAAGACGGAGGATAATAATCATTTGGCTCCGCTGCAATAAATGTAACGCAATTTTTTTCATTAGTTTGCTTTTGCATTTAACTTTTGTTCATAATACCCTTTCTTCAACTTAAAAGCCACTAATAGTTATTCTAAGAGCATCATTGCCACAAATAATCCTTTCATGTTTGATTCATACTGAAGTATTCTTTACACCACATATAAAATTAAAATTGATAAAAAAGCAAAACTCAGCGCTAAAATGTGAGACAAGTTTCATACTGAATTGAATTTTAAACTGAATAGTCAGATGAAAAATGGACGCAATGGAGAATTCGTGTTTTTAAGAGGATAAGTATGAGGTACAAATGAGTCTATAATCGCACGTTTAATAGTCAAAGGTAAAAAATATTGTAAACTGAATCAAATTCAAGTGTAGTGTGAAAAACAAAATCAATTGGCCTTTTCATTGCTATTGTAAAATTGGAGAACTTGAAAATTCGTTTTTCGAATTATTCTCGCCGTAATTCAAAAACTGCTCAATAAAGTGGAAAACTGTAACCGGGCGAGTTGTAGCACTGTTTACCCCCTTTCGAAATTGTCCACATACAACACAATTTACTAACAAAAATCAGTGAGAGTGGGTGCGTGATTCGTCATACAATACATTTCGATGCAATAATTATAATGCAGATGAGAGTTGTACGTGGACAATTTCGAAAGGGGGTAAACAGTGCTACAACTCGCCCGGTTACAGTTTTTCTTTTTATTGAGCAGTTTTTGAATTACGGCGAGAATAAGCCAAAAACTGCTACACCATCCGTGGGATTCTTCCAAGTTTTTATATAATGAAAGGCTAAGACACATAATATAGAAACGTTAAACGTTTCTATATTTAGCCTTTCAATCGCAATCCCATCAATATAAAAATTGATTATCATCGTTGTCAGTTTTTGCAACCTATTTTTATATAATTTCTAGTGCCGACAAAGTAGACCAGATTAGCTCTCCATATATTATGTCATTTACGAATAAAAATGTTTATATGTATGAGACAAATCAAAACCAAAATACATAATTATTTGTCTTTTTAAATTTAAATATATAACAAAAATCTACCAAGGCCGTCTTTAGGATTCCATTTCGGGAGGGGCAAAATACCAAATTGATGCAAAATCGTGTCTGTTATCGCTCGTAGCACGAAAAATTTGAGCTTGTTAAAGCCGAAATTAATCTAAACTGTATTAAATTTTTATATTTTTTGATTTTTTTGATAAAATAACCTATTTTTCCCGATTTCGGAGGGGGAAATTGCACCCTTTGCCCCCCTAACTACAGCCTTGAAATCTACTAAATATTTTCAGAATTATAAATATCTAATGCATTACAAAATTACAATTCCAATGGTCGCACTCCCCATTTCATCCCATGACTTTTATAGCTCTGTAAAAGCTTAAACTCTGTAAATCTGTATTTGATTTTTGTTCCAATTTCCTAAAATAATGCATAATATTTTAACTTATTTGTGGTTACCTTCTAGGATATAATGAAGGACGTACAAAGAGTAATCTGAAATACTTCTTCCGCATTTTATTTGACTGTTTTCACCTTCCAATTTGACTCCAGATAATTGATCATTGTTATTGCAGTCTTGCTGGGCTAGCAATCCTGTGCCGTCAAGCGAATAAAGTATAAAGCACTCCAAAAATGTGTATGGGGTCGGCATTAGAATATCCCATGTAAAATAGCCAATAATGCATAATTCTATTTGCTGAAAAAGTTTGTAGCTAAAGTCAGAATCCTTTGGCAGATAGACTTTCAATCTTTTTATTTTGGGACATGTTGCGTCACGCTCTTCCATCTTCCCTAAAAAATCACATTATCATGATTCTGCTATTATTTGTATATTTCCTAACTGGTATCGTTTATTTCGTTGTCCACCACTCACTATGCACAATAATTTCTTACCGGCTATTATGAGACAAGTTAACGCAACCAAATGAATCTGCTTTCTCGATATGGAATGATAATCGGTAAATCTATTGTACATGTAAATCGCTGATGACACGGTTGCATAACAAAACGAAGCTTGTGCAGCCACTTTCATGAGGTATTTTATCAGGTATACTCTTATTGATCTCTGTAAAATTTTAAATTAAACAAATTAAAACCCTAGCTCTAAAATTGGCAGTTAATTGTTATTTTTATTAATTACCTACATCCAAATCATTAAATTAACTCCGTATATTGCTAGTACTCAAATATAATTTACTATGCATTTTATAACTTGGCGTAGTAACAGTATAAGTATGCATTAATCTCTATAATGTGATCATTATAATATCAAAAGCAAAAACAAGCGAAGAACCTTGTTAAAGAGGGGAGCAAAATTAAAGCACTAACTTGTGGAGATCTAGCATGGTAAAATTTTCTGGTGCATTCTTTTAACAGCAAACATTTTATATAGTCCTTCAGTTCGTCGTCGTCTTCAAATTTTCCGTAAGCAAATGCAATTTCCCTCAAACGAGTAACGTATTCTTTAACTTCCGGGTCAGCTAGTACAAAAGCCATATCTCTAAGCTATTAAAAACGAAACAAATGGAGAAAATAATGCCCCATTTAAAAGTAGGTAGTACATGTACAGCGTTAATTAATATTATAAACGCCTTAAATAAATTATACGAAAACTCTCCTTCAATGAAGAACTTGTTAACTAACTTAGCCTCGGTTTAAAGTATGTTTTGATCATGGCGATTAATTTAGCGCAACTGATCCATTTTGTACGTCTGCTGTCAATTTGGTACAGGTATCAATAGTACATTTCAATAGTAGCTACCTGTGTGTGTAGTACTGTATTAATCTTGGTTGGGCGGATGAGCTTGGTTTGCTTATTCTGAACTGAACAACTGAAGTAGGTATGTTAGTGAGATAAGCAAATCATTAATATGCAGAGATTCTTAAGAAAGTATATGATAGTATGAACCATTTGTGTATGCACCATATTATTATAATACAAATAAGTTGCCTTGTTTTTCTGATTCCATATTCCGTAGAATATATATAATATATACCTTCATATATATACCTAATTAAAGTTTAAATCCGTATAGTCGTATTTCGTATATTAGGACTTGGCTCACAAACCCTGAAGCTAGAAACTTGCAAAACACATCAAATGAAAGCTAAAAATGTTTAGTTTAGAGGTTGCTAGGTAAGGCATAGATAAAAATTAAGTTCTCGTTCAATATTAGTAAGGACTTTACGATGGTTCCTCAAAATTTGGCGGTTTAGTAAATCACATCTTTAAATAGAGAAAACTATGCTCTTTAAAATGATGGGTCATTTCATTATGTAAGAGGGATTGTATTAGTTATAGTCGTGGTGAAAGTGAAGGGCCTAAAAAACGTTTTTCCCAGTACAAAATATTGGAGCCAATTTTATTTCAAACCTGGCCTGGAAGCGTTTCAAACTTGAAGGATGTCCCAAATCAACTTTTTTCATTGATGTAGAAAAACATGAGGATTCCGAAAAAGTCATATTCAAAAAGAATCGTAGCCGTCTATGTTGAGTTACAAAGGAAGGAGGGTGAAAGCAATCAAAAATTATTTTTTTCAAGAATTAAATTACATCCAAGGCAGCTGCAGCCGAGAAACTTAATATAAAGGCCTAAGTATAGTGTGCGAAAGCAGTAATATTTTTCAAAAACTTGTTTATCCATTATGTTACATGCTCTTTCATATGACTCAACCAGTTTATAAAAAATATTACTCCTTCTGACAGAAAACAATTTTATTTTCAAAAAAACGCTAATTTTGAGGCGCTAAAATTTTGAATTTCGAAATAATTTATGCTTGATCGAATAAGTCACATATTAGGGCGTTTATTAAAAAAATCCGACAGCAATCTCTTAAAATCTGTTCCTGTGATTCACCTCCGCGCTGACAAAACTTCGTTCACCCATAACCTCATAATGTAATATATCGCAAAATTTTTCGCTCTAAGCGTGAATTTTATGTTCAATTTTGAACAAATTTGCTCAAATTTTTCGCGTCTCCTGTTTTGAGTTTGCCCCCCCCCCCCTGAAACCAAATCCTGGCTACGCCTATATGTGGAACCATACATAGATAATAGATATGAGCATATGTGTGCTATTTCTTCTTTACCATATTTCTACAGTGAGCGTCTCCTAACTCGTCACATGGACTTTTAACATTGATAGGCAACCTATTAAAAATCGAAAACCAAATTGTATCTATGACAACTAATCAAATATTTCGCTTTTATTCCTAGTACCTACCCTGTGTATGAACACAACATACTAATGTTATAATCCCTATGTGCTGGCTTACGAGGCGCTCAGTGTGTGTAAATTAACTTTTACAATAATGTGAAATTCGTAAATTTTTAAAATATCAAGTAAATTGTGGTTATATACTTTCAAGAGTTTAAAAATGACATATTATCAGTCATATTTTGACTATTTTTAGGTCATAAATATTTTCCTGCATATTTCTACCATTTTGATGTCATGCAAATCCTTTCTAGTAACAAATTGTGACTCACGTCACGAATCACGATTTTCACGATCCTTACATTTGTAGTTGGTCCGTGCTGCACTAAACTGTGTGAAACACTTTGCCGGGTTTCTTTCCGGCGGTATAGTATCCAAAAATCTGAACTTAGAGCTGGACTGGAACTTGAAAATCATTTGCGGCTAAATTTTTATAATTATAATTATTTAAGTTTGTATTTGAAATTATTAAAATTGCGATTAATTCATGTAAAATTGTTTTTGTGATATTATGATACATGATACATTACTGAAGTACCATTACACATTACACATTACATAAAAGGTTCATATTTTGTAAATCCAGGAACATTGTGACAATCGTTGATCTTACATCTTACAAAACCTATTATATATCATTGATCATGGCATTAATGGAGGAGATTATTGATTCAATTAAAATTCTGCCTGGGCTTCCTGTGACCAATGTTCTTCGCAAGGAAGTGATATTTCGGTGTCTACTCTGTAACGCTGATTTCACTTACAGAAACATCATTTTACATCATGTGAAGACTAAACATTTAAAAGGTGCTAAGTTAAAGCACTGTTCATTGTGCAACATAGAATATCACAGCAGGAGAAACTGGGATCTCCATATCATCACCTTTCACTGTAATATTCGCGAAGAGCTAGTCAATCAATTAACTTTAGTCGAATATAATTTAGCGTTACAAAAAGATGGTTCCTTTGGACAAATGAAAGGCATGACAATCCGAGACACTAAGCATTCGGAAACTGAAACTGAAAGTACGAAACTAGCAAGCTGTGATGAAAGTCAAAGAGCGTAAGTTTTTCAACGATGTCAATATAACATTCTTGATTTCAATCTGTATATTATGTATTTTTACAAACAATTGAAGTCGATGTGATATTGTATTTTCTCTTTTGTATTATAGTGAAGCACCGTATACTGACATTAATGATTTAGTAGAGAAAGAACAAGAAAAGGAAGTGTTGGATAATAATTCTGATGCGAAACTTCAAACGGGACAGAGAATGACCATTGAAGATAAATCTTCCAATCCTCTTCCCAAAGCTGCATCTCGTAAAAAAGGTGTCCAGCTCGAAAAAGCATCCGGGAACAAATTAATGAAGAATTCTTTTCCTGTCATAGATGTAAAGACCATGCATGAGACAAGTTTAAAGAAACATCAAACTGTCAATTCAAAAAATAACGATGGGGAAAAGGTTCGAAAAGCGCAAAGAGTTCAAAAATGCCCTCATTGTGATTACAGCACAAATTATTACAACATGAATAGACATTTGAGAGATAAGCATTCTATTGGGTTGTTCAAGTATGTGAAATGTGAGAAGTGTGGATACACAACCACCGAAAAGTGGATGCTCAACCGTCACTTAACTACTGTTCACAATATTTTCACCATCAAGTGTGTCAAATGTAAAGAAAGTTTCAAAACCTATGCAGAATTAAAATGTCACAGAATGGAAAACATAAAAGGTGACTCTTGCAATAAAAAATTAAAAGTGAATTTTGAGGGGACCAAAAAAAAGTCTGCGTCCAGTAATGCAGCGGTAGAGCAACGTTCCAACTCTATCAAAAATTTGAAAAAATGCAAATTTTGTGACAAAAAGTTTGTGAGACAAAGCTTTTTAACTCGCCACCTGAAGTTCGTTCATTCTTTCACCGATGACTTCAAAGGAGGAGAAGCCTTTGCAAATGGCTCTGAAGAGCTACAAACTTCGAGTGGATGAGTAAGTACATCCCATTAAAACCATTTTTAATTCCATGCATCTACATACAGGTAATTGAAATTGAAATTATGAAAGAGGAGAAAGGATAAAAGTAAGTTTAAGTAAGGGGCCTAGGGAAAGTTTTTTTCGTGGTATTCTGGGATCAATTATCATTTGCCTCGGACCGACCTAGTTATGGGGTAAAGGCAAAGAAAATAGATACAGTACAGCACCTGTACTGTATCTATTTTCTTTGGGGTAAAGGAGACTAGCCTAGTTTTTTTGGGGGTGGGGCCGGTGGGGTCATGAAACTGTCAGTAAGGTGAAGTGGGGGACAGGTTTATCGGGTGGGTGGCTAAAATGTTTAACGATTTAGGCTTCGCCTTATATGTGTGGATTTATAGGAAAAGGGACCTTGTGTCAGATTTTTCTGAATTAGCATGCTATTATAAACAAAAACAAAAAACTTCCGATTTTTCGACGACGAGACGTATTTTTTTTAAAAATTCGTCGTAGTTTACACACAAAATGTAGGAGAGCTGAAACATTGCGTCCTTTGCGTGCTCCTCACACAAAAATCCTGAATATCATGCAAGGTCCCTTTTCTTAGAAATTCACACATATGTTTCCTAGTTGCTCGCAGTGTTGCCACGCCAGATACACTTAAATACTTATAAGTATTTTTAAATACTTAAATCATACTTAAAAATACGTAAACATGATAATTTACAAAAATCATGGAACTTACAAAATTGCCAGATGTATCTATAAGTAAGATGCGTTGTTTTAAAAGCAATAAAAACAATTACTGAAGCAACTGCATAGGTATTCTAAATACCATTTCAAATAGAAGTATAGCTAATTGTCTGTTTTCTACAAAATTTTTAATTGAAACACATACTAACGCACCCATACTTAAATTTGATTTTCAATTTCTGGCAACCCTAGTTACTAGGATACCCAAGAATAAGAATATACCGAAGGACTAATAAACCTCTTAATTTCGGGTGTAGAATTTTTGGGAACTTCTTATTGACTATTATAAAAATATTATTTCAACATCGATAATTTTGTTATTACAAATATTTATTCATTACTTTTATTTTAGCTATTAGCTTTAATACATTAAATATTGAATTTTTTACTTTCCTAACTATCCTTCCATGTTTATTGCGTAATCATTTTTGTAGTTTCTACTTAAGGGCCGTGTCTACCATATGGCCTTTTTTGAACAAATTCAATTATTTCTCTTGACTGGAGAATAAAGTCAAAATTCTGGCTTCATATTATTGTAGCTATATAATTGGTCTTTCATA
>JAQFYB010002335.1:0-25296 GCA_034694085.1 Pogonognathellus longicornis
CAACAATTTACCCTACAAGATACATTGCTAGCGCGTGCGTGAGCTCTAGCTCCGCAGCGGCCGTATTTGTGCCTATAGAAAACAGTAGATTTAATGCACTATTGATTTATTACCAATTTTAAATGAAATGGAAACACTGTGCATCCAACTCGTGTCACTCAGCTACACGCAACGCACATTTTTGTTTATTCTATGGAATTATATACTCACTCAATTGCTACTTTTACTTCCCATGCATGTGTGTATATAGCTCCTTCTGATGAGGTGATTACAGTTCCACTGTCTGAAGAGCGCTGTTTAATGTTAGTTTAGAAACTGATAATTCCTACTTTCAATTAATGAAAGCCCTAAACGATAAGTTGGTTGTCCTTCGGTTGTCTCTTGTCAATCAGTTGACCGTTTGAGTGGCAGACAGGCTGTGTGCATCACAACGCAATCAAATATCAACACAACGTTTCCCACTGCATCTTCGTACAATTCAATTCTAAATTAGGTATGTCTATGTATGTATAGGTATGTTTAATTTATTCAAGTGCCACAATACCTCGGTACTCGGTAGGTACAATAAGTATTGGTCTCTCTCAACAAGACACCGAAAACAAAATCCATTTCTAGTAGCAATTGTTTTCCCTTTACTTATTTACATATACCTAACTAAATGCTTTTTGTGTGTTCTAGTATTTGTGCATCCATAGCAGTATATTCAAAATTTGCATTCAATTCATGGATAAGGGATTTTATGTTGCTATATGTGGGCAAGGAAATTTAGGTGGGGAACTAAGTTGTCTGTACTAAAAGACTTGTAGAGTAAGTCTTTTAGTAAGCAAATATTTTGCTCAATAGTGATCCTTTTAGTCAATGCAAAGTGTGCATTGTACTTTCATTTAACACAATTGGTACACAACGTTGATCAAAAAGCGGGTTCCTCAACTAATTGAGACTAACTGTTTTAGTGTGTAGTATACAGCGTGATCAGCCTACACTGTCATAGGGCTAATACATGGGCTGGAGAAATTTTGAAATAAACTACTGTACATATCTTGTAGAGAATCTTTTTGCACATTTAATGAGCTATGACTATGACATAATAATAAAGCTATGGCAGTAGAGCACCTCAAAAAGGTGACATTTTTTAGATAGGTCTAAGACTTTCTCCAGCCCTATGAGAGTATAGACTGATCATGCTATTTAACTATATAGGTATTACCTATTCACTACCTGCCGGAAAAATTATTATTAGTTAGCGAGAAATTCATTTTGCACGATGAGTTTTAAGCTACCCTTAGTAAATCCCGAAATTAGCAAAAAAGACTCTTGCTATTATTTTTCAAAGTTCAGGAATGACTGAACTGAAACTTGTGCGGTTATAGGTTCCGGTTAAATATTCACACCTCTACTAGGCAAGGGTATAATTTAGAAGTGTGTGGGTTAGTGCCACTTTGGTGCAGTGACTTAAAGACTGAGTAACAGTTGCTTGTGACTGTGAGGAGGAGGCTCCTGAAAGTCTGACTAAGCTAGAAATACAGGATCTGACCATTGCCCATCTCTGGTAGAGATTGTAATTGTGACTTGTAGCTGAACTGACACCAGGGACTGTGGGTGAAAGTAAAGCAAGCGATATTTATTATTAGTGGATTTCCTTGGGAATGAATGAAAGGGATTGGAAGGTGAAATGGACAGGAAAGTTTGCAGACAAAACGTTTTGTTTGTCGTAAGCCCCGTCTAAATAGTTTTCTGTTTGTTTCCTCCTTCCGCCTCTCTCTCCGTCGTCGGTGGGCTTTTGTTTTTGTGTGTAGTGAGTGTGGAGAAAGGTGGAGGGATTCGGAGAGAGAGAGAGGATTGAGTAGGCCGAGAGATTGAAGAAGAGAAAATCAAGGCTCCTCGTGTGTCTACTAAATTTCCAATTAACTGTGGGCTCATGTTAGTTTGCCGTTACTGCCTACTTGCTGTGAGTCCTTCTTTGTGCTTTTCTGGTCTAATAAATGCAAAACTCTCGTATCCTCCTCCTAAATGCTCCTTTCGTTGTCTTTCTTGCCTTCCGTTCGTAGATATGCTCCTGCTGCATTTATGTGTGTGCAGGGCGTACAGAAAAGAGCAAGATTGTGCTGAAACAAATGTAATTGTGTATTTGGGTAGTTAGAATAAAATAAAGTGGCTGGTAGGGCTGTTCTTTTCGTTTACCCTTTCTCTGTAATCCCCAACAACTTTACGTCCCACTCCGCCTTGTCTCTCTTGCTAATATCTCCTTACACAACCAACTAGCACTACTTGTACAAACAGATAAAACTAATTCACTCGCCATATACAGACAACCTACTCAACCAAAGCTCCCCGATTTGCTTACAAGGAATGCACTCACACCAACATAACACCGCTCCTTGCACAAAGCAAATTACACTCATATATAACTCAAGCCTTAGCCACTAACTGTATTGTTACTTTATGTTGGCTCACGTAACACACAGCTTTAAAAATTAAATTCGCAATTATAACAAAATCATGCAGTTATAATCAATCGTATGAGCACAGATTAGTTAAGTGAGAAGTAAATGAATTTTCCTGGCAAATCCTTTAATATGTGTGCATTTCCACAATAGACGGAGGATGCGACATTTAATTTAGAAAACTGATTTAGCGAAGGAGAAAATGGGATTGTTGTGAGATGTGTTGAATTGAGCGTATAGTGCAGTATTTCGGGATGGAATATTTTGGACGAAACATGAGATTGGTGATGGAGAGACTAAAGATTAATGGAGCACTAGGACTGGTCTGAGTATTGTGTGTAAGTGGAGTGGAGGGACGGAAGCCAAGGGAGGCCATTACATCCAGATGTATAATACCATTGCATTTTGCAATAGCAATTTGTGCTTTGCTGTTTGGGTGAGGTATTTGGAGAAGACTAAAGGTACTGTCACTGCCACTAGGTAGGTATTGTATTGTATTGCATTGTGTGTAAAGATAAATGCCACAGACAGTCATCGGACCCTTTGTCGGATACGCGGATACTTTGATATTGGCATCGGACGTAAGTATTGCGCAATACTATTTACACGATGGCCGGAATGGAAATAGAAACACATGTTTGCTTTTTCTCGTTCTCTTTCTGTCTCACTTTCTATTCATAGACTTGGTTTTAGCTGCATCTGAATGTCGAGTCTGGCTGTGGATACATTCAGAATTGCTACGACTCGGCAGTACAGTTGTAATTTTGTACTCCGTAGCAGTGGAGAGCCTATTCCGAGCAGACGGTTATGTTTTGTTCCTTCATGTGCTCAACACGAAAAAGTTGTACTTGTGCATAAATTGCAGGGAATTGAAATAAAAGGATACTGCATATTGTTGTACAGAATGGCTACTACGCGAGAAACACACACCGAGTTGTGCTTTGTACTGGGCTTTGTCTTGTGTGTCGGATAGCAAAAATAAAAAGACGATATGGCTCCAAACTGCATATCCATTGCCATTCTGCTCTTTAACTCCAAAAGCTCGACCAGCTCCACTTCCACAATGCCAGCTCTTGAGATTGCCTTTCTCTTTTCCGTTTTATAATAAGGGAACCACAATGTTCACAAAAAATCCTACTTGCTCCAACACACTATGTATTTCTCCAGTTTCAGAGTTAGGGACCATCCATGAATCATGTCACTCAAACAGGAGGGAAGAGGTCCGTAGATGCGTGACAATATCGTTACTAGGGGGTATGACCCAACGCTGTATACATTGAATGATTGGCTAGAATTTATAAAAAAGTATCAGTTTACATTGTATATTTTGAATTTTCAAGTATATTTTAATTCAAAAATCGTAATTCTCGTAAAAATCGTCATTTCTGAGCGCTACGTAACAAGGGGGAGGGGTAAAGGTATATGAAAACGTGACAAAGCGTTACAATAGGGTGGGGGATCAAAAAGTGGCAAAGTTAGGGCGATGTAATAAATGGATATTCCCTCAACGTATCCATTCCAAAAACTCATATAAATTTTTTCTCAACGCGTTTCATATGGAATAAACGAAGCCTTGTAAGTGTAACATGCATGTGTGTGTGAGTATGGAGTGAGTTACTTATAACAATAAGCCTGTTCTGAGTATAGTTGTCATAAATCTTTCAGAAGCAAGAAGAAGGGAGAAGAGGAACACTGAGAAAGGAAAATTATTTATCAGAATCATGGACACGTTCTTGTATGTGCATCGTACGCGGACTTTTTCACGCAGTTAAACACAAAGTTCGGCAGCATCGAAGGAAAGGAACGCACCGGAGCTGAACAAGATTCGAGTCCAAGTCCAACTATTATTATTGAACCAAACGATAGCTTTTCATAATATTCTACATTGAGCCACAACGAGAACCAAAACGAGATACACTCTTGTGTAGTGACTAATAGAAAAACTCCCTTCTGCACTCCGTTTTCTTCCTCCGCTCCCTTTTAGAATTAATGAGCATCCATTATTATTCTAATCATCAGCGTATGGTGTGTCTACCTTATCCAAAAACAGCGTACACATTAGCTTTTCCTCCTTCATTGCACCATCCGCCATTCCCCGCTCATTCCTTCGCCGTCCTGCCCAGCCAAATCAAGCAATTACAGATAGATATGCACACTGAGGTGCTTAGAGCAGCAATCTACATGTAAAATCCATTCACGTATATCGGTCTGCATCTTCAAGCCTTTTTCAAAAATGCATGTTATTACCACCACCATACCATAATGCCGGATTGCTGAAATTGAAACCTTGAGAGGAAAACATTTCTTTCGCTTGCCTGCAGCTAACTGGGTTAAAAATAAAATGACATTATTTGTGTATGTGTGCTACGCAATCATACGAGCTTCAAGCAACAAAAATCCCGTATGTCCTATTTGCTTGCCACCTATGAGCTCCCACTTGATTTTTCGCTCCTCAACCAACTTATTCAATTTTGGCTAGGAATTTTGTTTTGCAAAATCCAGCGTCAGCACTACGTGAAAGCGCTCTACTAAAAACTGAAATATGTAAAACATGCTTTCAGATTCAGACTGCGAATGTTTGATACGCTGACTCTAATTTCGTTTTGTGTGGCAGTTTCCCATACCGTGTCGATTGTGCAGGGAAAGTCCCAATAGCATATTTCAAACCTCTTTTAGTGTTTTCCTTTGGCTGCTCGCCCAAACATACATACTATATAATATAGCCAGGGAACTCATACAGAGGAATAGCTCATAGTGTGCATAATGCACAACACAGTGATACCACAGTATCACTATCACCTCCTTACCACCTTTGCAACTACACATTTAATGCTTTCATTACCGTTTGCGAGGACTAGGTGCGCTGTGCTCTAAAAAATAATCGGACACACAATGAAAACTTTCATTCGGTTTTTATTGTCCCCTGCATGTCTAGTACTGACGGTGGTCTACTAAATGACTAAACTACTTTATACTTTTTCTTGTTCACGTGTGCTGCTATTTTTAGAAAAGAGAGTAGCTCTGTGCACACACGCTGCTTCCATTTAATAAACAGTGGTAAAAGGACGGGAGGACTGGAGGAGTGCGGGTGAAAGAGGGAGAGACGACTAATGATGTTTATTGCAGGTTTATTGGCCCTCCCTATACTCACATTTCACATAATGTACATATCCACATTTATACCCACAGTTTTATGTCTGCCTTTCTTTGCACTTGCACAACAACCACTAGCTTCTTACAACTGTGCGTGCACTATATATCATTATTGGACGGACAAATAACGAAGCGAGCGAGACTACGACTAAATCAATACTTTAGCGTTATAGCTCCCGAGATATTTCCTGTACATGCATGTGCAGTCAAAGCCAAAGCCAGTCCAGGGAAAAGATGCAATCAGAGATAAAACTAAGGCTCATCGTCTTAAACCACCACCGAAGTATAAATCATTTTTTCATTATCACACAAAAAACAATTACACACTCACATTTTATTCCTTCTCCAAACGGAACATACACTCAATAAATTTTCACAGCATGCCATCCACGGCAAATGTTAATTCTGAACACAACTATGTACTTGCTTTCTTTATTAGTATACAATTGTTTCAAGTAATTGTTAAAGTCTGGGCGTAAAGGTAGAAATAACTTTTATTTAAGACGATGGTTGTGAAGCGATGGATGAGTTGTTTAACGGGAGATGAAATGATTTGGTAGGAATTTGAGTAGGACTATACTCCGCTATTTTATTCTCCTGTGAAAAGATGGATTCATTGGAGAAGACTAGTCTTGTTAGTCTGAGTAGCAGGGGAAATCTCCCAGCCATTTGCTTCATGTACTTTGTCTCATGTGTCTTTAGAGTCTTAAGACTATAAGCACAGTGCATTGGACCCACACCCTGGCTTCATTTTTCTGAGGTAAAAGAAAGTGAAACTTACATTAAGGTGTCATGTGAGTTGATATATGGGAGGGGAGAAAGTGTGTGTTGTGTGCATCTGCAAACTCTAACTCACTTGTTTCTCTCTCAATTCGGAGACTGACTTAGGGCAATGCAATGCCTGTGTACAGCTCTAAATAGCGGTAGACGCGGTTGACGGGCACGAAACAACTCGCGCCCCACGTTCGCCTCCGTGCACACATTCTACATCCAATTCAATGTGTGCAATGCTAATTGCATCCGAACCTTATAAAGCGAACCCAATGTACTTTCCTCTGATATAAAATAATAATTGATATTGGTTTGGTTGCAGACCTGTGTTCCACACCGATGGGAATGGAGAGTCGGGCGATCAATGACTCCGCTCTATCAGCCAGCTCATCTTATTTCAACAGTGTTGGCCCCACCAAAGCAAGGTAACTTTCATTTAATGCCCAATCCTCCTTCTTTCATATTATTCTCATGTCCCCAGTCTCCACAGGTTGATAATTATTTCCTTCACGCCTTTCTTCTACTCTTTATGTCCCCACGCATTACTTTCTGAAAACTGACCTCGCATAGATTCTCAGATCTTTGAATGACTGCATGATATGATCCTTCACTGCCAAATATTAGTGTAATATATCAAGGCTGTTCCCAGCCGCAGGGCACTAAGCTCCCTCCCCACCAAATAAAAATAAATGCCAAAAAAAGTGTGAAATTAATAATAATGCTTAAATTTTTAGCCACAAATTTTATACATTTTAAGTTAAATAAATTAGCTCAATTGTTCGCAACACGCGCGATAATTCTCATTATTTATACACTTTTGATGTTGGTGCCCCTCCCCCGAAATCATATCCTGGGTATGGCCCTGTATACTTTTTATGCAACTTTGCGTAAGTCCACAACAATTGCATAGTAAAATACAGAATTGCTCCTTTTCTTTCTGACGGAGATTGGTAATGCGTCTGAATTCCAGCCATACAGCCTTTGAGTGGTAGTATAAATGACTGGTAAGAAACAGAAGTTGAACGAAATGTTATTTATGTCAATACTGTTAGTAAAGATAGATGAATCTCTGTCATTTTAGCACTACTCTGGTAGGTGTATCGGTGTATGTATGCGATGCGTGTATGTATTATGTTTTAGTATTTCTACGGTGTTTTTAGTAAAGTCTTGTTATTCATATAATGTTGAGACTCTCTCGGAGCTTCTTGGCTGTGCAAACTGATCCCTGAACGTATTTTCCCAGCCGGCATACTGTTGGATAAAGTACAACTTTTATGACACATCGTAAATAGGATTCTATGGTATCTCTACCACCACACGGGCCCGGTTGACTTACCTCTCAAAATTCTGTCGACCAAGCGTTGGTCACCCAAACCATCTAGAGGTGCACTAGCGTTGTAGGGGGAAAGAGGGCCACTCCCCCCCTCAAAATCAGGAAAAAGAGGTTATTTTACCAAAAAAGTACACAAAATCTCGACATTTTCACGCTACGATCGAATTTTATGTATTTTTGACCTAATTTACTCAATTTTTTGCTCGAAAATGAGCATATTATTTATAACCTCATGTTTTGAGTTTGCTACCCCCAAAACCGAATACTGGCTACGCCTATGTCGAGGTGATTTACTTTTACATTACACCAAAGAAAAATTAACCGACCTGCACTAAGGGAGCGTACACATATTACGTCAACACAAAATTGGCTTTCTGGACTCCTCCCTATGCCAACATTTGTCAACATCGGTAAACTCCTACCCGCACCCCCACCCCCTGTTTACACCAACATTTCACGCAAGCAAAATTCACTTTAGTTATGAACGTTAAAAATTATTTTTATTGTTGAGGCTTCTACTCTACCCCACTCCATATAAACCCGAGGGTTGGGGTTAACCCTAGGGTCGGGGTTGACACCTCTAGGATGGATGGTACTCACTAGTAGATCGTCAAGAGGGTCGCCCGATAGTGTTCTAGCCCAACCCTATAATATGGCTCCTCGGCATGGTAACCCAACCCTAACCGTATGATTCAATCGTTTATATTCAACCCCACCCAACCCTGACCCACATTTCAAAAACCCAACCCGATTTAATAGAACTGTTTTCGCGCAGCGCTATTTAGTATACTCTTTAAGGTGCAGGGTTACCATTTTCCTCATTTCACCGTTTTTTTCACTCATTTCACTTTTGAACAAAAACTCGAATTTCAATATTTAATTTTTTTTGCATAGCTGTGTATTGTACCTTTACTTTATACAACTCGAATGTTTTCGAAAAATTTGTAACTTCAAAAGTTACTACAGCTTCAAAATACGTAGTTTTAAAGCTGTAGTAACTAGTGAAATGAGCAAAATAGTAACCCTGCACCTTAACAATCCTAGTTACTTTGACATATTTAAAGGTCTCTTTACAGTAAATGAATATAATACAATTTTAAACACTATATTGTACTTTATTCCATGAAATCTATCCCAAAAATTGGTTTTAATTATTGATTTGAAGTACAATATCGTGTGAATTCGAACTTTTGTAACATTTTTCCAACCCGAACAAAAGTTTTCTCAACCCAACCCAACCTGACAATTATTTTACCTCAACCCAACCCGGCCCCAACCCATTGATCTTGGTAATTACATAACCCGAACCCAACCCCATTGGGTTGGGCCAACCCTAGGGTTACGGGTTGGGCTAGACGCTCTACTCACCAGTGTGTATTTTATAAGTACTTTTAAGGAACTATCAGTTGTTTGTATATTGTACACTGTTGAAATACTTTTACACTCTGTATCAAAACAAACAGCACAACAAAAGACATTTATTTGTGTTAGTGTCGCAAATAATTTTTGCCACATTGTACAGAATGTATACAAACCGTTACTTGTGCCTGTCTATAGTTTTTAGCGAAGAGCAAACATTATTCAGAATTTAATGCATCAATAGTGGCGGTTCCTAGCACCTACAAAAACGCATTCTTTCATTGTGTAGGTGTACATAATAGCTAGAGTAGGGTTACTTGATCAATGTTATTTTGAAGTATGGATCAATTTGAAAATGAATGAAAAACGAAAATGATTTTGAAAGAGTGTATATTGTAAAACGGAGCAATGTTGTGGAAAAAGTAGCATTTCTAAACAGAAAGGTATGACATAGTGTTACACAGTGCAAAATACATTTCTGCGGTATGCATCAACAAGGTTTTTATTTGCTTGAAGGAAGGCAATAACGAGATTGATATGAGACGGTCGTTAAGTTAGTATAAGAATGGGAAATGAAGGAGAGACTAAATGAGAGTCAACTTTGTGGCTGTGGCTAAACGAAAGCATTTTGTGAAGAAAGGACTTTTCCCCGACGACCGTCTCCACTTCATTCTCTCAGTCACTTACAATTCACTTATTGCAAATTGTTACGACGCCAGCATGCAGCAGTCAGCTAAGAAAGAAACTGCCGAACTAAAGTGCAGCAATGAAAATTTCCAGCCTTTTCTTAGCCACTCATTCAGTTTACGGCTCCAACTGCCAACAGACTCCAATCGTAAACTCTACATTTTAATCTTTCCTTTGTCCTTTCACTCAAGCCTTTCTCCCGAATACACGTTCCCTTCCACTCCATCCAGCTTACACAACCCGTCCCGTGCATCATGCACTTCTAAACATGTCGTAAAGAGGATGTTGACTTCCATTATTTTTGTGTCGGGTGACCACCACGATACCCAACAACATCTTAGCAAACGACACGTGGCCAAAGCCTTGGACAGATTATTTTTTCGGCTGCCTTCCAATTTTGAAGATATTGGAGCCCATAACCAATAGGTAACAAATTGGTTACTGGCTCCAAAATGATGAAAATTGGAGCCAGAATGAAAAACTTTAATTTTTAAATACAAAATATTGGGATTGGAGTATTATTTTCCTACTACTTATTTAATTTTCCTACAATTGTATGTTGTGATACAAGAATAGAAATAGGGTCAAATTAAATTTTGAAGACGCATAACACATAAGCCAACTTGAAAGTGGGATGTTTTAATCGTGGCTTGATATACCAGCCAGACCCTGTAGTAGTATCTGGAACAGGCGCGTATCTAGGATTTCAGTGTAGAAAGTGTTTTTCGTTTTGAAATCAAGGTCAAGGTCCAGAAATCGATTGTGGCTTTACTATCAATCAAAAAATCCCAATATGAGGTACAAATATCAACTAACAATAAGTCCTCGTATCGAAAAATTGAGCCAATTTGGACCAAACCAATGTAACATGTAGAATTTAGGGTTAGATAGAGCATGTAATCTGGGAGAGCTATAGTACCCTCAAGACCCTTGTGTATACGTCCCTGTCCAGGAATGAAGGCTGAGGTGCAACAATGCACATGGATTGGTCGTTCATGATGTTTTAGCTCAAAGGGTTGCAAAGAATTTATAATCAACATAAGAGTGGACAATAAACATGTAGCCGGTGTTTAGAGAAATGTCAAGGGAGCTTGTTTTAAAAATTCTTTTCATGGGCACTTTTATTTTTGAGTACGCAAGTTTGGTAGCCAAGCCAGGAGTCTCCTGTTTTTTCAATAAATCCGGCAAAACAATGGAGTGTGAGTATATCGCATAGAAAGAAAGCAGGTCTGGCTTTAGTATGGGTTTTTCCATTCCTGATGTATACTTTGACTATGTCATTATTTATGACACAGCACAAGGATCGACCCCTTTTGGCCTGTCTGTCTGCCTTGGGTTATTGAAACGGTGGGTCGCTTGCTTTCTCCGTACAAAAGATTATTGTCCAATGTCTCGACTCGACTGCGACTCAAGGAATGAATGTGGTAATCTCTTGTCTCCATTTGTTTGCTTCGTTTTGCTGGCAGAACTACTGCAGCGGATGGTTGTGTCTCTATTCAACTTTCGTCTGCCATTCAAAGCCGATATGGAATATAAAAAGAGAAAGAATGGCGTGTGGCGAAGAAAAGAAGAAAGGAGGATTCAGAGACAACAGACTTGATGCAAGCCAGCACAACATAATCGCCCGGCACAAGGATAAGCCTAAACGGCTAAAAGAACTCCTCTTCATTCCCATTCCCACGCCAAAGACTCACTTAGTTAGCAGTCTGGCAGCATAACTTATAAAATGTGCACTGATTTCTCCAGAACGTTCTCTGTATGAATATGGGATCAGAATGAAGTTATTTGGATATTGTGTTCTTCCCACTCCCTCCCTTTCCATCCAGCAATGTTCTCCCACCATCAAAGATAGGCAGCTTCTACTGTGTTCAGGTCCGTGCTATCTGTACGTTTACAGCTCAACTTTTTGGGTTTTGCTCATCCTTGATCTAAAAATAATAATATTAGAGTTATATATTGGGGATTACGCATACACGAATGTGAATAGTATTAAATCCACCATCCACAATGAGCTTTTGAGAGTTCCAGGTTGTTGGCACCAGGCTGAATGGGAAAATGTTGAGTGGTTTGATTGACAGCCGGTTTCTCTTCACCCTGACTCGGCTCTCCACACAACCATTACATCATCTTCACACAGAACGAACAATAAATAGCACTGCATTAGCATCCTTATCTCCATAAAGGACAATTCATAATACTGTCAATAGTTTTGGAGAACCCAGAAGCATGGCAGTTAAGTACTGCGAGAGGTGGTTTGCCATAGGCGTAGCCAGGATTTGGCTTCGGGCCGAAACGCGAAAACGTTGAGCAAATTTGAATAAAAATGGACATAAAATTTGCGCGTAGCACGAAAAGTTTGACGATTTTAAATTCTTTTTTTGGTAAAACAACCTCTTTTTTACGGATTTCGGGAGGAGAGGGGGAATTGCCCCTCTTGGCTACGCCAGTGCTGGTTGCTATATATACTTTCTTTGTGTTCCGTTTATGCAGTTTCTCAGCAAGTACGCTAGCACACTTTGTACGATTATAACTTTTATAACTTATCAAATGTAAAAAAATTCTATAAGTGTGTACTCGACACAACAGACAAAAAGGAAGAAATTAATTGAAAGCAAACGAATTTGAAAAAAATTAATTACTAAATAAAAAATTTAAAATGCAATGCGCCAGTATTTGAGATTATTGATTTAATTTTCTAAAAGTAAGGAATTAAATTGTCCTCTAAGTGCACTTCTAAACTGCTGAAATAAGATAATCTTTAAAATTTATACGAATTTACTATTTTCATAAAATTTGGAAGTCAACAGGGGGAGGGTACACCGATGTTGACCATTTTTGACATAGGGAGGCTCTTAAAAGTCGATTTTCTGTGGACGTAATATGTGTACGCTCCCTTATGAGCTAAAACCTGTAGCAGTCATTCACTATTTAACCATGTCATTATAATAACTGACAAACATGGAATGGTGACGTTTTTAATCGCTCTATTCATTGTCATGGACTTGTAGTTTCACTAACATTCATTAAAAGCAGAAACATTACAGTAATAAAATTGAAACCAATCTTTGTATAGTTTTACGTAAAGATGGAATTGCCTGTGGAGCATGATATAATAACATAAATATGATGTAGTTACTAAAAGTAATAATTTAGCTTCCCAATTGCATCTGAAGAATGGCAATGTTATTTCAGTTGGATTGAACACGAATCTGCGGTTTAATATTCCTGTAGCAGACCATTAGCACACGTATCATCAATCATATTAATTTTATTTATCCAGGAGCGAAGTAAAAGTTCTGAAGTGGTTGCATTGCCACGGCTGGGTTTTTTGTGTAGAAAGAGTGTAACTTGTGAATCACCCTAGTATGAGTTATTGTAGAGTGTATGGTGGTGCTGTTAGCGAAACTATATATACTATATTGTTATGTAAGAAACAAGAAAGTGCTGGTTGGGGTTGTGAGAATGGAATCCCCTAATGCACATTGGTTGGGCAGGCGAAAGGCCTTTCTTTATCATTTGGCTATCTGGAGATGGTTTGACGTATAGTGAGTGAAGTGAGTCCATTTCCTTTGAGTTGGAATGGTGGAAGAGTGGGAGAGTTGTTTAAGGAAACCTGAGCTGAAGGTAAAGTGACGTTGAGTGTATGTGATTTGGTTATGGTGGATTGGATGGAGATGGAATGTCAAACTAATAAGATAGATTGATGGAGATAGACTTAAGATGTGGCCGCAGCAACGCACCGCAGCATGCATGTTTAAAACCCGTATTCACGTAATCTTATAAAGGCCGTATACCCGCATACGGACTAACGGAGTGGAGATATAACCGATCCGATCCGAAACACATCACACTAAATAGAACATTAGACTTATACAAATTATATTTATAATATGAAATACATACAACTCTCTTTCTCCCTCCGGCTTTCCCTATTCACCTTTTATTTCTTAGTGGAGGACGAGGGAGCAAGAACCACGAGAACCAGAACGGGGAAAGTTCGCAGTTCCTGTGCATAGCAAATGGATGGATGGATGGAATGAATAGGAAATGAGTTTTGAATGAATGGAATGTAAAAGGAGAATGGAAATAGTGGTATGGAAATGCGGACGGAGCACGACTACTACAACTCCACACGAGGACTACTACACTGACGAGATTCTTATACAACCGAGAGAAAGAGAAGGCCATTACATTATTATTCAGAGGGCGGATGACCATCCACGCAAAATTCAGATTTAAGCATGCAATTATCCTCTAAAAATTGTCAAAATATGCACTCAAATATACACTACAAATTGTGCCAAAAAGATGCGCTAAAATAACAAAATCGTCTAAATATGCACTAAAAATAATAAAACACCTAAATATGAGTTTACATTACATGCTAAAAACTTGGATTAGACAGCTGTATTTGACAAAGTGGTTCATTCTTCAGGGCAATTGCTTTTCTTTTTATCTGACCAAGACGAAGGTATTCAATACCAAAGGTGTGCTCATTCAGGGTGGCCGAAATTATCCTGTTCTCATTGATCATTCCTTTTGTATCAATAGTTTGTCAATTATCAATGGATATTCATATATATTGCCAATTGACAAATTATCAGAACAGATTTACATGCTGATACATTTGTGATGGAATTATGTCTGTTTCAGAATTCTTTCCATCGCCTTGCGAGTTAAAACCACTACGCCAAATGCGGTATATGAAAGGAGTATAAATGCTAGAAATTATGTGAGACAGATTTAATTTAGAAACATGACGACATCAAAAATTAATTATCTATCCCACTTTTTTGGTTAAATACGTAATTAAAATCCAAAGAATACGCTTTACTGAGCTAAATAGGGTCAAAATATACAATAAAAGTTTAAAAATGCCGAAATATGCACTAAATACCAAAAAGTTGAAACTATGTAAAAACATGCAAAATAAGACGTCGTATTTAATCATTTTAAGGCCTGAAACGTCAAGATCCGGACTGTATATATCTTAGGATCAAAAGAGATGCACATGCGTTTGTCTGATTATCCGTTCTCTGATTATTATGTACACCAACTGCCTTTTACAGTTCACAATCCAAAGCAGGAGCTGCTCCGGAGCGGAGGCAGAAGGAGTAGTAAATGCAAAGGCAATGCAACGGCTACATACTGCCAGCTTTTTTATATTATGAATGATTTCCGTTGCCGTCATGTGTTTTAAGGAATCCATTGCCTTATTCTCCCCTTTCTGTCTTCCACGGCGTCCCGTCGGGTTTCTGTATAAAGAGACATAATAGTTGCAACTTTTGCCTTCCCTGCCTTCCTTTCCTCTTCACAAGTGCTGCTCTCACTTAAGTACTAGTTAACATTAAACAAAAGTGGGCCAAATAGGATAAAACAATTCAGAGTGGACCCTGCATGCAAAGAACTCCGTTTCCCAGCTCCCCATATTTTATTACACTCGACCTCAAAGCCTGCCTTAATCAAATTACTTGTACAACACAATGCCATGCATCCCGTCTCAGATTACTTCAAACGTCCAAATATCGACTTCATGTTTCCCACACTAATGTATTTGGCAGCTTCTGCTAATTTAACTTCATAGAATCACACCATTAACTAACCTCCAGAAAATATGTCACTACTGTACAAAAATTATCTTCAACATAGGTATTATCTTCAACATGCCCAACGATACAGCACAAGAAAAATATCCAATTTAATTCCGAAAATTCTATGTTTATTTGTGGAGAGAAAGCCACCTTGAAAGCAGAGAACTGTATGAATAAGCCATCTGACAATTAAGGTCACATTATTTAATGCAGTTTGATTTTCTGTACATGATTATTGCATGCAAAAACTTCTGACTTGCTTTTAAAATAATCATCCTGAATATGTGTGTACAAAAAAGAAAAGATCTGTAGAAAGTTTCTGGTTTTAAACTCTTTAACCGGCAGAGGGGTTACAAAAGTATCCCCCAAAACCATAGTGAATTCTGAATAAATATATAGTATAAACATTTTTGTTGTGTGGTCAGTGTGGTGACGAGATACTCAACTGTTTTTTCACCACGGGTTACGAAGTCTCATACCACAAAGAAAACGTCCCACTAGGTCAAGGACTTGATGAATAGACAGTTCTAACTTGCTACATTCAACCTAAACCCAGTATTATAGCACTACTACCGATAAAGAGTATGCTACTGTAGACAGATTAAACGATTATTAGGAAATTGAATCACGATTCACGACTCGCAAAAGGCTGCGTGTAAAATTTAAAAATGCTGCCCAAATCTAGCCATGGGAATTTTGCCCATATGGGTATGGGCATGCCCATTGCCCTTGTGGGCGCCCATGCCCAGGCAACATTGCACATGGAACAACAGTAACAGTGTACAACTGTAGGACGTGACGGTGTGAGATTGTAAGACAGTGAAGTGTGAGAGCTGGAGTGCGTTGAGTGATGAATGGCTCGTGCATGCTAATAAATTCCGAGTTCAAAAATAAAAACTGAAGTTTTATGAGTGAGAGTAGGACACGCAAAACAATTTCGTTGTGCGAGAAGAAAGCAGAGTGCCGAATGATAAAACTGGAGAAGGTGCTGCTGTGCAGGTGCTACCTTTGTTGTTCACACAACAATTCGTCCTCCGCCGTAGTTATAGCCTGAGTAAACTCAACCTGAGTAATTCTCCATTCGATTCAGAACAAGATTAATATAAAGCGCTAGACGTGTACACAGACCCACGTCTCCTCGCTTTGCTTCATGAGTATACAACAGCGGCATAAAATATGCATAAAATATTTCTAACCATTGTTTTAGACTCGATCATACTACTTGCAAATGTACAGTAAAAAATTATTCACACAATTGTTTTATACTTCATACCTTTAATATTCAGTATATGCAAAATTTAGATTGCCGAACAAGCAAAAGATAATTTTGTATCAGCTGTATGATTTCGTAAATTATTTTTGGCTGTCCAACTCTTCGGCAATAAATTCTTAGGCACTCCTGTAGCTATTCGTCTTTTCATCAAGGCGCTGCGTAAGAAGACTTTTGTTAGAGCACAATATGTTGTTGCACGGCATGTTTTCAGACGCCGCCGATGCAGAACTCGAGGAAAGTTGTAACTTGCAACTCGCAGAGAAGCTGTCTTTGGACTTATAAAACACAATGTGCGCGTTGTACACAATATGCGATTATAATTTATTCATGACACTCGAACAGAGTACTAAAATATTATAGCGGATATCTTGATTCTTTTACTCATATTTGAAAAGCTAATTTGATGTTTTATAGCCAGCTAGCCGAACAGCACAACGCTAGCTCGGGGCTCCTTCTTTGTCACCATTATTCACAAACATTATTCACAAATAACATTCAACTCTACCTCATGTCTCCATTTCCCACTTCCTTATGTTTCAGTTCACCTATCTCTGCCTGCTACCATGTAGCAACTAATCTCTGGCCCTCCCTGACTAACAGCAGTCAACCTCCGAATGGGGATGGGTATCCCCATTCACCTTTTTCTTTGCGGTACTTCAAACCAACAAATGTGATGTGTGTGCATAAAGAAATTATGATTGTCCTGCAACATTTCACGCAAGTTTCGGAGTCCAAAAATGCGGCAATTGTTATTTAGTAGATTTGCTTTTGTGTTTCACTGGCACATTGTGGAATGATATGAGAATTGTGCACTATTGTTTGCAAAAAAGAAGATTGGGCGTGTGCTGAGGGCTGAGCATGTGGGTGCTGTCGGGTAGCCGCAGTGCGTACACAGTGTACATAAACTGTGACTCGACAAGTTAATGGGTGGACGGTTGAGAAGCATTGATGTGATGGGAGATCGGGAGATGTGTGATGGGTGGATGATGGAAAGTGGTGTGGAGGTTGTTGAAGTTGGAGTGGTGTCTCATATCCTTCTCTGCTTCCCACACAAACACAAGACTAACAAAACAAGGTTTATTTTGTGGATATGGAAAAGCGGAGAGGAATGTAAAACAAAGCAAGTAATAACTGCACTGTGTGGACTGAGACTGAGACTGGTGCATTGCATGGTACATGGTAGTGGAGTCTGAGAGAGTAATGACTTGGTTTTGCCCTTGTCGGTGGAATCTGAGCAAGTGGAGAATGTATGCTATTTGTACGCTGTGACTCCATTTTGTGAATGATATATTATTGGGTTTGGTAGTTTGGGTCGTTTTGGAGAAAGGAATGCGTTGACTGACAAAGCTGAGATGAAAAGCGTGGTTCTGGGTTCGTCATTGCATTGGGTGGGTTTTGTGTGCTCAGCCGGGAGAGCAGCATTGAGTCAAAGAGAGTTCAAAGCGAAAAGGAAATGTAAACAGAGACGGAGACGGAGAGACGAAGACACATTTTGTGTTCCTCAAACAAAGTGCAGCGATGCAGAGTCTGAGAGAGAACTGGGATGATGAATCGAGACAAAGATGATCTACTGGCTCATTGCTTGTACTTGTAGCTTGCAGGCGATTTATCTCTTTGAGTCCATTTGACATATCATTTTCTACCATCTCAAATACAATCATCATCAGATATTTCAACAAGCCAACTACGAAAACCAACTCATTTCGTCAGTCCTCCGTCTGTCCAGTCCTCGACATGCACAAGACCAACGCAACCACCCACCCACTCAACAAATCACTCACAACTTGTCTTCCGACTAATAAAACCTCACACACAAATCCCAACAACTTCCTACCTCATCCCGTCATCCCGTCCAACTCCAATTCATTCCAAGGCCCGTCTAAGTCTACTCATGTACTTTGCTCTTCTTCTTGTACTATATACGCTTTATCTTTTGCAAGTCGAATCGGCCTTAATCTTAGCATCACACAAAAACACAGCTAAAACCTCAAAATACTTCTCATACACGTTTCATTGTAGGTATAATATATATATAGGTAGTCTTAGTCGTGTGCTCCCGAAATAACATGTTAGCTCTTAAGCACACATTTCATTCAGTGCTTAAATGACAATATTACTTTCACCGTGTCAGTTCCCCAAATTTCATGTTTTTTAATCTTCGAATTCAAACTCCATACATGCATACCTACGTATAATAATCCATATGCATATCCATTTCATTACTAATCAATGCGTTCCCTTTCTATGTCATTTTAGACTTAACACTGAGGACTCAGGCGGGGCTTGGTGTCCTAAGGACCCCATCAGTGTAGAATCACGAGAGTGGCTTCAGGTAATCAAAAACATTTTCAATTAATTCATTTTCAGGGACAATAGTAAATGAAGAGTGTACAAGAACTAACAGCGCTCATCAGCAGCAGCGCAGAGCGTCGTCATTTTTATGTTCTGTGAAACTAGCGAGCATTTTAACTTTGTGAAAGTAATTTTTAAAAACTAATTGAAAATACAAATTTCGATAGCAAAAGTTTTGACACTCCTTGAAACTTTCACTCTAAGTATAAGAGCGGAAAAACTTTGCTGGGACTTATAATACACGAGTACTTACAGATACTATAAATAGTATTTAGTATTTAATCTGTAAGAACCAAAGAGCCAGTCTAAATTGAAGTTTATCCACGGCCTATAATATAAAACAACCCGTTAATATAGTACAGCATTACAAATCCAAGGACGATGTATATAATTCCTAAGTTGAATGCAGTGAATGGGAAGGAATTTCATCCGGGAGGATCTAGGAGTTTAATGCACGATCCTCCGTCCTGCCAACTCCTCGCTTTTATATACTTTTGATGTTTCATTGAAATTCAGGAGGTAATTGTGTGATTGTGTTCCACTCCCAGGTTTCTTTAAACGGAACTCATTTAATAAGTGGAGTGCAGCTGCAGGGGCGTTTCGGTCACGGAAGAGGACAAGAGTACACGGAAGAGTTTGAAATCGAGTACTGGAGAAAGGGGATGCAATTCTGGAGAAAGTACTACCGCTTCGATGGGAAAACAGTGCGTTCTATCACACGTCACCAATTACATTTTGCCTTATGTTTCTTTAAAGCTTTAACGCATGTTAGAATATTGAGGGTACACTTGTCGCTGTTGTGTCAACCAAATAAGAATCAGCTGGAGGCTCAGGTTGTAATGAGCTAGTCTAGTCAGATGAATGCGATTTGTTATTCCTATACCTATAATATCATCCTTGACATTTGTGTAAATGCAATATTTATCGCATGTTGTGCAGGCCACATTTAGTTAAGTGGACTGGAATAATTGGCTCACCATTAAAACTTTGAAGGGGCCATGTTCAAAAAATTTCCTGCCAATCCATTAGCATCACAATTTACAATTAGCAAACTTTGCCACGCGGCACGACTTATCGTTAGTACTTCCTAGTCTTGACAACGACGATTTTCAACATTACTATTGTGAATGCTACTACTGCTATACTGCTGCGGTGCAGTGGAGACAGTGGATAGTATATAGACTCACAGACGTATCCAGAAATCGATTTCAGGGAGGGCAAAATGCCCAAAGAGAGGTTATTTTGCCCGTCCAGGGCAAAATAACCTCTTTTTTGGGAGAGGCAATTGCCCTTTGCCCACCCCCTGAATACGTTTATGTAGTGACTGCTATAGGACTCGAAATTCCATTACATTGTTTAGTTGTTATGAGGCAGATGTAGACAGACTTGTTTTGTTAACAATAAATACCTCCGTAATAAAGTACAAAAAATAATAGTATAGGTAATGTGTAGCAAAGTAGAAAAGATCAGTTGTCACTTCTTGGGAAATTGAATGTGTAGCATTATGTAATTGTGTTAGTTATTATTTTGTATACTTGTACTTGCATCTTCGTGTACAAAGTGTACATAACATTTGTAGCAAGCTTGAATGGCTGTATTGTATTTCTGCTATTGTATTGTGTGCGAATAATATATTTCTTCCCATTGCAGTGCAGACGCTTTGTGCTGACACAATGCTTTGATGCTATGCTATACCATTGAAATACATACTACTGGGATAGTTCACTATGGAGCTAGTTCCTGTCTAGTTCTACCTTCTACGTAGCATAGCACTTTGCATGAACTGTTTGCACTTGAATGAATAAAAAATGAACTATGAACTGCTTACCTGACATTTACTTTTAGTGAAAGTTTACAAATGACTTGTAGGTTCTTCCTGGGAATTCGGATACCTCTACAGTTGTGACAACGAAATTGCTTCCTCCGCTTCTCGCAGAAAAAATCCGCATTCTTCCCTACGCTAAGTATAGACGAACGGTTTGCATTCGCATGGAATTACTCGGGTGTCCAATGACAGGTAAGCCTGAGTTATGGAAAATTTGCTCAAAAGATTCATACATTTATTTGTAAATCTTTTTAGTCATTTCCTACTGGCAATGTCCAAATGTCTACTCATTCTTAAAAATAATTGGTAAATTGTAATCCCAAATGTTGTTGAAACAGTTTTGATTAAACAACTTATGTTTATTGAAGCCTGTATATAGTTTGAATCGGAGTAAAACTATCATCTCAATGTCCCTAAAGCTGCTATACCATTACATACTAATGAATCAGCTCCCACGAGGCAATAGGAGTGCTTGAATACTACATATATTTAGGTCTAGCCAACTTGGCCATATTGTTAAATCTAGACATGTGGTTCAACAACGCTACTAGACTTGAAAAAATAATGCATTCAGCCATAGACAATTCTCCAACTGTATTTTATAAACTGAAAATAATTGCAAATCAAAATAATCCATTCAAAATGGTGTAAGTATCGGAGAGCGTGGTATACTGCAGACTGGAACCTTATCTGCGACCTAGGTCACGAAGTGTGTAACCCATTGACCCCATTTTTATACCACACCTTTGTTGAAACACACAGATTACATCTGGAAAGCTTGAACGAATTTAGTTCATCCGTTCTTGAGTTATACTGGTGAACACAAACAAACATACAAACAGACAGACTGAAATTGAAAAACATAAAGCATCTCCGATACTTAATAATTATCCTTCGCTAGTATCAACTATTGTGACTTAGCTTGTTGGTTTCACTTGGTGTAACTGACTTAGCCAAGATGGAATGACCAAGATGGAACGCCCGTTCGGAAAACGGGCGTTTTTATATACTTTATGTATAAAATAATTTATATAGAAAGATGAGTAGGATGATATGAAGAGGTTTTGTTTCATAGAATCCTCGTCATGAGCCTGTTCTTAAATGTATAAAATACTTCCTACCAAAAAGAAATGTATGGACACTTTGGTGGATTATTCGATTATATTCCATCCATTGTCGTTACCGTACTCGCCGTATTAGTGACCCATGTCACTTAAACCCCCTTTGGGGGTATAATATGCACGTAAGGTTGTACTTTTTGTTTTCCAACGTATAATTCCCCATATTTAATAATGATAATATGTGTGGATTTTTTGAATAAGGAACATTGTATACTATTTAGCTTTTTGTCGTTTTTGTTACTATAAAAAAGAGCAGAACATTTTCGATTTTCTAAAAATAAATTAAAAAATTTTAATCAACGGGAAAGATTTTTAAAAATTCGGCGAAATTTTTAGTTTACACACAAAAGGTTGGAGAGCTAAACCTTTGATCGCTCCTCACGCCGAATCCTGAATAGTAAACAATGTTCCTTATTCAGAAAATCTACACATATGTTCACAATAACTCCTCATATGGGTCATTTTTACACATGCAAGGTACCTAAAACACGTCAGCCAAAATATATACCCCCATGAGTCAGTAATCCGACGAGTACGGTATTTGTGTTCATCATTCATCAATACCAATTCAAAAAGGTGTTATTTGTATTTGTATTGTATTGCGAACACTATGTATATAGACTTTTAGGTGATTATTATGAATGACTTCATGATACAATTTGTTGTGATTCAGGGGGAGTGACGCAGTACATTACAGAGCAAGGACACATATTTTCTGAAGGAATTTCTCTAAAAGATGAATCTTACGATGGTCAAGGGACAAAGTGGGATCGAAGAGTGGTCGTTGACATTCCCTCTGACTCAAACCAAAATAACATTGTTAACATTTTCCGTCAAAGCAGCAGCAAAGACAGTGACAATTTCAACTTTAATGAAATTAATTTCGATGAGATGAACAACAATAACCAATCGGAGGAGCAAATGTTGTTCAATGGACTCGGTGAGTTGACAGACACGATTGAAGGTCCCAACTCTTTTACAATGGACATCGCTTACGGACTCGGTAATCTCTAAATCATTCCATCATTCCATTCTACTTACACCAAGGCCGTATATTGGGGGTGGGCGCACGGTCAATTACTTCCTCCGAAATCCCAAAAAAGGTTATTTTGCGTAAAAGGCCACAAAATCTCGAAAAAAACAATGCCCAATGATTAATACAAAATTAGGAATCCATTTTATATTGAATTTGCTTCAAATTGGCTCAAAAAAATCAAAGAAATTTTATTACATTTCATCCCTGTATTTTAATATGCCAATTTCTATTCTTATGGTTAAAAAAGCAATGTGTAGGTTTTGTGAATCATGTAATGTCCGACTATAAAATAGTGTCAGTTATCTAGCACTAGTTTTTTCACGTGAGTCCTATGGGTTAGCTTGCCGTTGATGAACACAGGGGCCGCGGACCGCAGACGATTCAATGAATTGCTTTGTTTTCTTTAAACTTTTGTTTCATGTAATTTTATGTAAGGAATTATTATATGATTGGACACAGATTTGATTCTGTTAACTTGATTCATAACAATTTCAAAGTAATATTGCAATTTAGGGGGAAAATTATTTTATTTGACAAAATACTGATTGCCATACAAACTTGTTCTCGATCGATGAAAGTACGAACGTTACTTGACAGCCAGCTAACAGCTATTGAGAAAAAAGTATACCTAAAACTTAAAACTATGGTAAGTTGTTATATTTTTACGTTTTAGGCTTTAAGGTATACTTTTTTTCTCAAAGTGTTTCATGTTTCATGTAACGATCGCACTTGTGTCGATCGAAATCAAGTTTGCTGCCAATGTCAATATGTAATACAAATATTGTAGACTCTAAAGCTAATTGTTAGTTTGTTAGTATTATATCATTCTTTGCTTAAGTCATAAGTTGTAAGATAAAACATTTATAATATAATTTAATTTACACTTTAATTTTAAAACGACTGACTTTTCGGGGGGATAAAAATTGTTAACAAAGTCCCCATGTCCCCAAGGTTCTCCGGCACATGGTTATGAACATCTAATTTTATAATAATATTGATAGTATGACCATCTGAGCATTAACGAGAAATAATAGTTTTTAAATATTTGACATTGTTTATTTATAGGAAACGGTTGGGTGGGCTGGAAAAGAAAACCTAACGGATTGGACTATATTCAGATACTCTTTGAGTTTAATGAAGTCCGAGAATTTTCTTCGGTAGATTTGTACACAAATAATTATCCTAGTAAAGATATTCAGGTGAGTAGAAATATATTAGTTCATCTAACATAATATGGTACTCCTAATATATAAAGTCACTACAATATAACTTTGGTTTTCGAATTCATTGAAAGCATGAATGTTAACATAAAATTATTTTACTTAAATGTATTTCAGAATTCAGATTAGTTGTCATATTTAATTTGAAAGTATATATATGACATTATTCCAGCAAAGTCGGGATTTACGGTTTTTCTAGGCATTTTTTCAAAATTAATTCAAAGAAGGAGGTACGGTCAAGATGGCCGTGTGCCCTTGGTTCATTTTGCCCCATTTGCAATCAGGTAGCCTTTGACTTGAGTTGAGTGACTTTGACTTGAGTGACTTGAGCCTAGACACAAGTTTGAGTAGGACACAAAAAAGTTACCCGTTTGGCCTCTGCAGGTCACTGAGGAATAGCTTGGGTTAGGACAGTTAGGAGTGCCTTTAGTTCGATTTGTCTAAAAATTAGTAGAATCATAGACGTCGTTACGTAGAATACGTTTGAGTAGGTCGAGTAGTTTTATTGGTACCCTACTCAAACGTGTGCTACATGACGAGCTCTACGATTCTACCAATTTTCAGACAAATCGAACCACAGGCACTCCTACATACTTCAGTGACCTATATAAGTTAAATGGCCCAGTAACTCTTTTTGGTGTCCTACTCAAACGTGGCATACGTCACGGGCTTTATTATACTGCCAATTTTCACATAAATCGGCAGTATAATAAGGCACTCCTGGCCCTATCTATACCTCAATGACCTCTAGAGGTCAAGCGGTCATGTAACTTTATTTAGTGCCCTACTCTAACTTGAACTACAAGTCAAAGGCTACCTTCTTGCCAATTTTGCGGTAAATTGAACCAAGGGCACACCGCTCATCTTGACCGTGTCTCGTCACGTAGAGAACGAAAAAGTAACCGTTCCCCTTAATCATCCATTTCTATACTTCAATTTTAGGACACAATAAAATTATACATGTTACACAATATGTTACGTTCATTGTAAGCTATGGATGCATTAATGCCATAATAATATGACATAATTTCTCAAACCTTCTTACGTAATTTTGAATTCACTTATAAATTGCGTATACCATGCCCGTATTCAGGGGGGGGGGCAAACGGGCAATTGCCCCCCCCCCCCGAA
>JAQFYB010002336.1:0-25288 GCA_034694085.1 Pogonognathellus longicornis
AGAAACTCATCAAGTACCATATCTAGTTGGCCTCGCGAACGACGAACGGACAGACGGACAGACAGACAGACAGACAGACAGGAAATTCAATGACATAAAGTATCGGAAGTCTCCGATACTTAATAAATACCTAAGTAAGCTGGATACTGACACAAAACTACAAATAGCAATCAGAAGGACGAAACATTGTATAGACCCATTCAGAAAAGTTTTCAACTTTTCCCAAATAAAACAAGTTTAATGTCTTACAAAATGGATAGGTACATGTTTAAGTACCTATATAAGAACGTACCAACTTTGCTAAGGTAATGCAGTGTTCCTTGTCATAGTAAGGTACAGTATAATTTGAATATCATAAATATCATATTTTGTAGTACGGTTTTAATGAGATCATAGCAGCATGAAAAGTGTTAGGTTGATATCCGTCATTTGTTAGCCTTCTGGTTATGACGAGAATACTGTAATAATTTAAGACACTAAAAAGTGGTATAGATCATGATTTGACATTGATGACTAGAGAATCGATACTGAGCGAGTGTTAAATTGAGTCTGAATATAGATCGAAACTGTCCTGTCAAATTCTGTCTACACACAGTTGTTGCGTAAAAAGTTATAAAGTCGAAACATCAATGTGAATATAGGGAAAGAATTTATGCAAGTATTTCACTCTCCATTCAACTTTGGAACACAACTGTAATCTTTGATCTTGAAGATCAATCGACTTTACTTTTCAAAGTCTTTTATTCCCTTCTCGGTATTTTATCCGTTATTCTTACAAGTTTCTCCTGTTACTTACAATGCATGTGTAGGTATTCCAAGCAGTCCTTACATAACACAGTGATGTAGGTACTGCATTGTACTAAGAATGTACTGCCTTCTTTACTGAATGACTTTACTGTGCATGTATTGTCCCCGTATAACTGCAAAGTACTTTCACCGATTCTTATTTCTTCGCCTTTCTGTTGCTACTACAGTCCTACAGCACAGTGCACTATATTTACTTGCGTTGCCTATAAGTAAAGGATAGAGATAATGAAATGGAACAGAAGGAAATGTTGCGATACGTTAGATGCATTCAATGTGAACTTCCCAAACTTTTGTCCATACACAGAGAGTAAAGCTTCATGGATTTGAATTGGGAAATACTTTTACCTACTCAATTGTGTTTCACTTCTTCTGCTTCTTTAATACTTTGGTTCACTTCACTTTGCATAATGGAGTGAATGGTTTATAGCTTGACAAAACATATATTATTGCGGATTGGATGTTGAAAGGCTTTCAGTTGAGTAGGGCGAACTTGTGGGATGGACCAATGCAAGCTAGACTTTTCCTTTAAGCTTTCCTTTGCAAGGGAACCCATTTATTTCGCGACAATGTTATTGTATTTCCATTTCTCTTTCGGTAAATAAATGAAGGCATATGGTCTAGTAAAAGAGAGTCAGTAAAAATTGGACTTTATTGCAACTTTCTGTAAAAGGAACCGATGTGACTTTGTAGTTACCTAGCTATCAATGACGCCACATTGCAGTGGTCCATGGCCCGGGTGCCAAACACCAGGCAGTAACACTCTCGCACAGGAGCGTATACAGTATAGTTTAGTACAGGCATTTTGATAGCTGCACTTTTAGCTAAAATCTCATCATTAGCCTTGAGAATAACTTGAATTGAGAATAGGTTAGGATTTTCAGTGTTTTTAATCATCCCTTAAGGGCTACCAATATACATACAAAAAAAAAATTAAAAATCATAAGATTAAAAGTACAATTGAATTTTTCAATGCCAAGATCACAAAATTATAAACGCACAGATGGTCAATTGTATGATGTTCATTTTCTAATCTATTGTCCAAAATAATTTAAGCAGAAGATTCAATGTCAAAGCAGAATCAGATATTTTTTCCATTAAAAATCTATTTTGGGAAGTACAGTGTGTAATATGGCCTTGTAGCAGGTTTTTACTTATTTTAATACACTACGACAGTACAAGTACAGCTACTACTCAACTTTCGGGGCTCTTGCTTTTAAGAGGATTACAATGGAGCTAAAAACACCATACAATCTTATTGCACCCACATTTATTCATTTCATTTTCATTCGGCTGTCCCCACCATCACCGTGTTTTCCCAACTTTCTGGGTATTTAATTCTGTTGAAGAAATAAAGGAAAAGTTTTGCTTTTTTACTTCACTTTTCTCTCTCTCTTCCTTTCACTCACTTTCACTTTAATTGAATTACAGAGACAAGGAAGCGACCCGCATGAGACAACCAGAGACTTTGTTCAAAGAGCTTTAGACAAATGTGTAGTAGCGTTGTCTCGCATATAAGTCCACACTGTGTGCTTGCTGCATAGCTTTTAAGTTCTAAAGATAGACAAACTAGTCCACGCACCATAATTCCGTTAGTTGTGTCTTGTGTGTACAGTGTGTGCACTTTGTACATATCAAATTGAAAGCCGAGTGCATTACACAGTTTGTATACGGATGAGGTTTTCACGCAAACTTTCCTTCGTTTCACTCGCGCATACATAGTAATTGTGAATTTATATTCTCGTTTTCTAATAGAGAGGGACGAGCAATAAGTAAAGGGAAACGACAAACGAAACACATTGCAGAATTAGCTTCCTTTTGTACACTCTACATCCACCAGCTACTCAACAGATGACTAGTGCCACTGCCAGAGTCAGGCCATTGTCTTGTCTATCTTTGTGTGTATGTCCCCCTTTCCTTGCATTTACATTACATACGCATTTTCATCAGTTTATATAAAACAAATGTGAATTATGTATAGTGTGTATATATTTTTGTAGCCTTTATGTGTAATAGTGTTCACTTACTCACTCACAACAGGCTCAGAAACCATTCGCATCCTTACTATTGTTAGTTTATTCATTATTCTATAGTATCCACGCTCACTTGTCTTCCTATGCCACACAGTCGTCACAGACAAAAGACATTTACAAAAAACATTCATAGAAATTCAGGCAGCGTTTCTTAACCATGTACGTACGTTCTTATGCAACAAAAACTTGAAATTCCCGAATAAATTTTCTGTAGTCACATTTTCCCAGGCCCGAATTTTTTCTAGTGCAAGCATACATTATATACCTACATCGCCTACATTTCTTATATACATTGCTTTCAATAGCTTGTGCAGATACTATGCATATTTTATTTAGTATGGCAAACGAAGACGGATAATAAAGTAGCTACTACATCAAATATATACATAGCTTAATTAATTGCATTGTATGGCCAGAGTAAATCGTGCTCAATCAAGCAAACAAACTTCATTAGCAGTATTTTGTACTAATAAGCTGTCAAAATCTTCGTCAAGTATGAACACATCATATTATACCTAAGTAGTTAATTTAATATTTGCACATGCAATTGTATACCTATGAGGTATAGCATTAGATTTAGAAAAGGTAGTAAGGTATTGTATACACTTTGCTCACTATCATAAGCAGTACCTTTATAATTTAACGTTCTAAGACTACTACATGTATACGAAAGCGTAGTACATATCTTCTATACAAGCCATATAGACAAAAATTAATGGTAGTAATGTTTGAACGATGGGTTGCATATGTGTACAAGGCACAAATGTTTCCTCCGTGTGCTTATTAGCATAAGGAACATGAGTAGCAAACTAACTGAGTACTTAATTATACTGTTAGTAGGAGAGAGACGAGAGAAGTAGCTAGTAGAATGCAATTCATTCGAATGTGCTATGCAAGTTTGAAAGCAGAATGTATAATAATATGTTTAGTATCGCACTAAGGAAGTAATTTTGTACGAGTTATCTCTGTCGAATGTGTTCTTGTCTTGGTTTATGTTCGCAACTACACACGGAATACAACAGACAGTAGACACACACACACACCGCGTTTTATGGAATGGGTACTTGAGCATGGAATACTGAAAGTGCATATGTGGCCGTAACCGAAAGTATTTACACAGAAGGGAAGTAAAAGTTGTTCATGTTCATACCAGCATCAGCACACTAGTATTTACAGTCGGATTACACATAGCATTGAAATTACACACATTCGTGTAGAGTTTGTAGTTTAGTAGCACATACTAGTAGCTACCCTTAGTACAATGACTGTTCTATGATAGTAAATTGTATTGCTGGGAGTAGGTATAGTATTTCTAGCTGTAAGAGTCTTTGTTCTATTCATATAGTAATAATAATAAGGGTTGTGTGTGTAGTAAATAGATTACTAGTTCTAAAGTGTTGTAGTATATAGTAACAGCAGTCAGTCGGGTTTAGTTGTTGAAAGAGTCAAGTGAAGGGAACATAAAGTAAGTCTGGGCGCAGCGTGTCTCATTCCATCTAATTAAACGTAATTACAAATTACGATGCACAACGACATGCATTACAAACAGCTGTGGGTGAAAGTAGTGGCTGTTTCTCTACAGGAGAAATACGAAGAAAGGATAATTAAAAAATCATCAAATTTGGCGGATCGCTAAAGTATTAGGTAGTTTAGCTTTCAGCAACATTTGTATGCAAAACAAATGTGAAGCGTGTCGAAAACTTATGACTACGGTGTGGGTGAAGTAAAAGTGTAGGTGGAAGTTGGGCGGATGACGATGGGGACTCTATATATAAGTATGTAGCATATTCCCTTTTAGCTTATTCTTTCATTCACTCACCCTCGCCCATAACGTCTTCTGCCATGTGACTACTAACTGCTTTATCCTATTTGTATTTGAGACTAATAGCCAGTTAGAGTTGTAAATGCAGTAGTAGTGAGCTATTCGCATTGGAATAAAGATTCTATTTTAAGCACACAAAGACGACTCAATATTTCAAGTTTGTTGTGTGATCAAGTCTAATTATAGCAAATAATCCTCATGGAAGACGAACACATGCAAAAGATTGAAAAAGTTCAGGTGCTTTTTCGAACAGGCTACTTTTAAGTACCCATTTCTTTGTTATTTCGTTTGTATTTAGAGTTTGAAAGACTTTGTCTATGTACGCGTCTGTTGTTGAGTTGAGAGACTCAATGGCTAATTTGATACGACGTGCTTAAGGTTTCGCACTCGACTAACGAGCCTCCATTTTATTTTAGTAGTGATGTGATGTGTTGTAGTAGTAGAAGTACTTGAAGCAGTATACTGAAACTAAACTATTGCATGAAAGTAAAGATAATAATTCCATAGCATTTGTACAGAACAAAGTAATCGTAACAATTTACATGGAAATTGTTCTCAAGTACTCCATTCTCAAAGTTATATTAAGAATGACACTAAATCTGTACGTCTTCTTAAGACACGGAGTGCGAGCTAGTTAGGGTTAAGAATCTTCTAACCAACAGAGACGTGCACTCGAAACGTGACGTGGCATAATGATATATCAGTTCAATTTCCTTAATAAAAATATTGCTATACAAGTGTACAGCACAAGATATACTTATATTTTCAGTCTCTACACCTTTTTCCATGTAAAACTCAAGAGCTCTCTCATGAAAATCGTATTCAGTTTTTTGCTTTACTTGCTCAAAGACTAATCAACTTATTCTATCTCTTCTGGAGTTAGTTTAGTACTAGCTGACTTAAGTAAGTGGTTCAGGTTTAGTTTGCGGAGAACTGGATGTAAGTAATGCAGCAGTGATTCTGTACCTCTATGTGTGTGCCTGTCTGACCAATTCTGCTCGTATATAATATACATATAGTACTAAGACCAGAATTGTAGAGTCTAAACATTCCCAAAGTAATACTCGAGATTTTATAGGATTTTTACAAGTTTAAATCTCAATCTAAAGTGGTGGCTGCTTCGTCTTTCCACTTGTTCCCTCAGATTTCTCTTTTACGACCTTTTAAGACGATGAGTTTGTGAGAGCTGAGGATCTGGGGGAATGTGTGTGTGGAGCAATCTGTATCTTGAGCAACTTTACTAACTGAACTAAATAACTTTATTTTATCTCTACTTAGAAAATAAATACATAGTCCCCATGCAGGTAGCTCTCTTCAGTCAGTAAATTTCATGATTTTTCCTCCTCCTATTTGACTTTGGTTGAACACTTGAACACATTTGATTCGGATTTTGATAGCGGCTTCAAGGGAAATAGATGGGAAATGTTAGGGGGAGAAAAGTAAGCAGGTACAAGAGTCCTTGAGGACACAACACACAGGATGCTGAATCCCAGTTGCTGGCTATTGAAACTTCAATTCATTTAGCAAACCTTTATACTCACACATTTTATTTCTGTTATGTTTCCCCATAACAAACACAATCACTTAGACATACACTGTCAAGCTATACACATTGAGATATACACATTTTAGCAAAAAGTGGGTAGGTGCTATACAATATTATCCATGAACTGCTGAACGTATAAGTAATACGTATAGTATCTCGATTCAATCTTATCAACATAACTTAGACTTTCTTTCCCTTCCGTTTAACATAGATAGGACACACATGGAGTGTATGGAATATTATGGAAGATTTTATAAGTAACAAGAGTGCATTTATACCGTGTACAGATAGTATGGCTATATTATGCTTTCTACTCGGTGCAGCCCCTGCCAAGTGAAAGGTAAAATGCTTCCTATGTATGTGTGAAAGCCTCATAGTGTATATACAGCTTGTACCTAGGGTATGCAAAACCGGTATTTCAATACCGGTATATACCGGTAATACCGGTATTCGAATACCGGTATTGCGTCGATCAATACCGGTATATACCGAAAAAATAAGATTTTTTTGCCTTTCAAACATCAATGCTAGTGATTGCAATAATGTACGATATAACAATTTCTATAAACAATCAATAGATTTGAGTGGTTTTCTAACTTTGAAAACGGTGAGAAAGTGCAGTCTTATCTTAACATATCTGCTTTGAGTAGAAATGTTTTTCACATTATAAGATTAGCGTATTATTTCAAACCAGTAATTTAGACTTTGTTACCTTCAATTAATTCCATAGGTACCTATTATAATTTGTATTCTAATTGCCCTTTTCCTCGATTATTGCCACTGAACTTAAAAATCGGCTTACTCTATTGAGCAATAACTATGATTTGAATGAAGTCGCAACACATGATGTAGTCGAAGTGAAGGAATAGCTGGAGGATACAAACATTCAAAAGCGAAGAAAAAAAGATACACATGCACGAATTAGAAAAAGATATAGCGTGAAAGCTCTAGCGTCTAGCCACGTAGAGAAACCTCAACAACAAAAGTGCTTGGCGACGACAATGAGGCAAGAAGTGAAACTTTTCTGAAGTAAGGTTTTCATCTTTGGAATGCATATGATTATTTTCTGGAGATTCTACTTAGTAATAGTGTAGAATCAGAACGGGCATTTTGAGCAAGTAGTATTTTGATTAAAAAAATACGGTGCCGATTAGATTATGAGACTTTGAGCCATTTATGCTTTCTGTGATCGTATTTTTAAACAAAACAATACTTCTGTATTGAAACACTTCACTGTGTCCGCAAAAATGAGCTAACAAAGTGCTTAATTTACATTTTAGTTGCGTTAATAAATTAATGGTATAGCTTAATACTGTCGATTACTTCAGAATAGCAATAAAATATGTTAAAAATTGCATCAAATCTTGATATTCTCTATATTCTTAACCTATTATTTTTTCGGTATAATACCGGTATATACCGGAGGCTTGAATACCGAAAATACCGAATACCGGTATTACGAAATAGCTCCGGTATTGCATACCCTACAGTTGTACCAATGTAGTTAGGTACGTTATGTGCACAAGAAACGGAAAGTTGATAAAATTTATTTACTTTTCATTCCGTGCTTTTCCTCCGCGAACTCTTTTGACGCTATGTGAGCTTGCTGTGTGTATTTAGAGACATGCAGCTTGTACAACTTTAATATCAGCTCTTCTTTCACAGTCTGATCTGAATTGCACTACATTTGAGGCAAGTTGAAGGTTAGACGGAGAACGAAACGAGATAGATTTTCATGTACCATAGAGTGGAACGAGAAGATACGATGACAACGGCAGATCTTTACCCAAGAAACGACTGTATATTTATTTCGAATTGCTCAAGTGTATCTCAATCCAACTGTTAAGTTAAGCGTGCATCGGCAGGCACAAGTAAGAAAATGAAAGTAGGCTAAACGAGTGAAGAATAAATTCACTCATGCTCAGTGCCAGTTCACTTGGAAAGATTTTTAAAATCATTTTATTTTACCATATTTGCAATATTTATGTATCTCATGAATACATCTATATAATATAAACTGAATTTTCATAATGAAGCAGCAAAGTACCTACATAATGTGAATTCTCTAAGTGAATGTGTACTTAGAGACTTGAAAGAGCTACATCAAACGCAAATTCATGCTTGTAAGTCTCCGGTATGCTTCATGGCTGCTATGCTATGTAATAACATTACCAAAATGAGTTTCTTTCTTATACATAAATACTAAATAGGTATTATTTTCTATTAGTATTCAGTGCTTCATACCTGTTCTGTTTGTGTGTTCAAATGTATTTTATCGAAGTAGTTAGTTAGTTGCATGCATAATGCTTACATATCTAAGACAACTGGGAGTTGAACCATTTTGTTGCAGTGTCTTCCTTGAGACGAAAAATAATTACTTGATTTGATAGAGCCAGTCGGTTATGATGCTAAAGGTGTGATGACTTGACTCATAATTTCTGGCACAGATATGTTATTGGTTTCATCTTTGCTGTCCTTAAAATAATTCTTGGAAAGTGTAATGACAATGAGCGGTGGAGTGAACATGAAGTTGTAATATATTTTCAGACTTGACTAGTTTAAGCTTTTCGATACTGTGATGTGTCTTAAGGCCACAGTTAAGGGTTAACTTGCCCATTTTCTGGCTACCATAAGTGTCACGTATTGTCGGGTAGGTTAGGTTTGGGTTAAGTCGACTCTAACTGCTTCAGTTCAACACACACATAGCGTAACTCAAGCTGATCCGAATTTATAACCCAACTAAACCCTCTGCAGTACAAGTAATGTACACTTTAAGGTTTAACTTGAGCTTTCGAGGATCAAGTTAGATTTATGCCTTTTACTGATATCTTATTGTCATGAATTCCATAGTCTGCTGCCTGCAGTACGCGTTTGTCGAAAATCTATTTATTGCATTACGTCTTGTTATGTCCAAAGAAGTACTTGTTAAATTAGCTAGCTCTGTGTTATTGCCACAGAGATTTCAAATGCGTCTGCAACAAAGGCGACGCAACTCGGCCAGAACTATGTATCCGTCCATTACGCAGATATATTTTATTACATGCGAATCCATTAACTGTACTTGCCTTACTCCAATTTTGTACTGACTTGTTACTACACAGAGAAGGATAATATGGACATACGAAAATGCCATCAAACTACTATGTTATTAACTATTAGACACAAGCCATTTATATGGACGTGGTTTTTGATATGAAAGTAAACAGTCTATTTTAATTAATACTAATAAACATCTGAAATACAGTAAATCCCTTTATATCTAAATTTCTCGATCCCACTGCACTGTGTATTTCATAAACAATTACATTACTAACATACACTTGTACATTTCATAATTATAACATGTCTTGTGTTTATTTGTATAAACATCATACTCAAATCTATACACAAGTAATGCCAATCACCTTCTGCACTTTACGTTGAGACATTCAAGCATCATATTTTATACTTATGTCATGGGCATTAATAAAGATAAATGCATACCTTACCTACCTACAATACCTAGGCATTAGGCATATACACTTTATTACTGTGAATATAAAATATCATTTGTTTTTGCATATCATTAAATCAATATATAGAGCATGTAAACTGTAAACGTGTGGTATTTATTACAACAGAATAAATTGGAAAATTGTCACAAGAAAGTTTAGACCGTTAATTTAATTTGCAGTAATTTTTACGCATCACCGTTTTTCCCAATATTTGCCATTTATTTGCAGATGCTTGTTTGTAGGCAATGTGTAAATTGTTGTGTGACTGTGTATGCTTTGGTACTCTAGCATGGGGTTAGAGCATGACATCATGACACTCTATATATAGAGCACGGCCAGCCATTCATTTTCTCTAATTAAATTGGACATCTCATGTGGTTTGAATAGAGTATTGGATTTTCCATCAACAAAGGTACCTAAATCATTATCCCCCTTTCCTTATTCTGGCACCGACCAACCGGAGCAGATTCTTCTCGCTACTTCTACACATAACTGCTAAACACACTGCATTAGCACATGTATGTTATAAGTTAGTATAGCCTTGATCTGGTGGATTTCGGAGAAATAGCAAGTGGAAAGTGTAACTTTCATAAGAATATATACATACCTATATACATATTCATTGAATAAAACCTACTTCCATTAGGTGGGCAAGGGCATTCGGATCATGTAGCACTTAAGTAGGAAACGCAGGAAATACCACATAACATTGCGGAAGGATGCCTAAAGTCTAAAGTGTACACATTGATTATACTCTACTATATCACTCTTCTACCCTTATTTACCACCATAATCAATAGTAGTACCTAATACCTAAGTACTAAGGGAGTGTATGGTATTATATACAGTGTACTTAAATCATCATTGTGTTACTCTGTTGTGTAAGGATATTATATTCATTTCATACATAACAATAAGCATAAATCATTATAAAATACCAGAAATACCCAACATCATTATTCTGAACACAAATAATACTAATTTGTTTAGGGGGAATCATTAGTAGATTTATAAGCGTAATTTACAGACCACAAGTACTTGTGTTCAGAAAACTAAAAGCACAACTTTATGTACAACACTAACAGAGTGTCACTATGTTACTGTTACTTTCTTCTCAGATTCCTTAGATTTGATCCTATTGAAACAGTATTCCAGCATGGATGAAAGCTTGTCGTGCTTAGTCTATGGTATTCCAGTCATTTTAATATTGCATATAGGTAGGTACAGTAGGTAGGTATATACACACATCATTACAAAATGCATTACATTCATTGTGAAAATGAGAAATCGAAAAAGCCAGAAAAATGTCTACAAACTATGCAAACGAACATGATTGTAAATATATGCAACTTGATAAAAACTCCTTGCGTGTATAACTGTACGAAACATTCATCGTTCATGCATTTGCATTCATTCCAAATTTTTGTCATCTATTGTTTTATAGAAATGCAATAGACTTGACAAAATCGTGTTGTACTTATAATAGAGATTAATGTTGACATAATATTAGACCACCTGTGATGTGATGCAACGTTTCATTTCTATTACTTATAGCCTGCAATATAAGATAGTACACTTTACTACATATCAACCTCCTTGTGTGATACTCGATTTTAACACTTATTTATAGTGCATATCATCATTTCACTATTTTATGGGAAAAGTTTCAGATATCTTTACTAGGGAGGGGCCTTAGGTCGAGCATTGTAGCAACATTAGGTGCGCTTTTAGATGGTAATGTACTCTGTGACTACACAGTGAAGGTATGCATTATGATGATCTTATTTGTAAAGAAGTAAAGAGAGGTTGGTTGGACTGAATTGAATTGAAATTTGAAATTCAGACTATACATTGAGAAAAACAATCGAAGCAAGCTGGGTGGAAACTGAAATTGTATGATATGTATAGTACATATTGTGTAATAGCATACAGCATGAAGATACACTATACACTGTATACACATGCACTTGGCGACAGCGACACATAGGACGGCTAGCTCGTTTAAGTTCAATTCGATTCTCAGGTCTAGCTAGGGGTTGAATTTCATTCCTTCATCCTTGACTTGGTGTTACGCACACATTTTTTCTATGCAAAGCAGAAAAACGTGAACTACTACTCAGTTTTTTCAACCGTGTCACATAATGCTCATACTGAGCCGGAGAAAGAAAAAAGTCCAGAAAATGGAAGGGATGTGTATATGGATGGATGAAGAAATATAAGAGGCAAACTCTAAAGAGTGTTGTATAATATAGTACGGAATGTAGGGGAAGGAAAAGAAGAGGTCTTTTTCTACTATTATATTATGCACACTTTCTCAGAGAAAGGGATATCTGTATTTCTATACAAGTAGTCGGTACATATACACAAGGTATGCATTCTTGCATTCACATACACATCTGAAAAATAAAGAACGATTGAGATCACGACGGAAGGAATAAGAAATGTGAATGTGAAACGTAAGATGTGACATGGGAAAAATTTCCGATACGAAGACGAAGGGCAGCATGTGCCAAAGGGTTCAAAATTCACGTAACGATAACGATTCTCGTATTATACAAAAATAGAAAAAACTGCAAGAATTGATAGATCCTGCTGAATTCCAACTATTCTGCTCTTTTTTCATATTTATTAGGTTTATTTGACAACCTATTTGACATTTACATACCCATTTTTGCATAACATGCAATTTGAAACCGCAAATTCGCAAGCAACATCAAAAGTAAAAACCTGGGTGTGAAAATTCTTTTTAGGTCAGATCTTAATGAAATGGACAGAACAACTTCAAGTCATCGTGATTCAGAATCATGGCATAAAAATGGCAGTTTTTTCATAACATGCAATTTGAAATCACAAATTCGAAAATAAACATCATACATTAAATACCCGGGTGTGAATGTGAAAAAGACCCGTTTTAGAACAGATCTTAATGAAATGATCTCATTCAAATGGACAGGACAACTTCAAGTCATCTTGATTTAGAATCATTTCATAAAAATGGTAGTTTGGGTTGCAATTACCTGAAGTTGCCTTACCTGAAGCCTGGAATCATAAATGAATACAGAGTAGAGTTCCTGGAGAATTTATTTACGTGAACAGCGATTTTTGGAAGTCGAATCGTGTGAGAGTGAGACAGCATGATGCAAATGCAAGACGATAGAATCTCAACCTTTGTATCCTTGATCCTTGCATTGTGTTGCGTTGTTATTGTTTATGCACGAAAACCCGCGTCTCCGTCGTGAACGTTGGAATTGGAGAACTGGAAGAAGAAGAACGAATAATAAATGTTGGTGCGCTTTTGAGTGTCGGTGACTTTAAAACTCTGTCCTCGTCGTCCTCCCGTAATCTCTACGTAAATGTAAGTTGTCAATATTATTGTCAAGATTTAATCGATGTCAATCAGTTGTCCATTTATAAAATCAGATTTTATTTGTCGTAGAGTAAAGCTCATTTGGTTATACAATATATGAATAAGAATAACTATGCACTAGAGTGATTAACTTTTGTTGTATAGGTAAATCGAGTTAAAACTTGACTTAAAATTTCGTATCAGTCATTTCTAGTTTGTGTTTTTGCAGTTTTTTTTAAAAATCCGATTGTGTCCAACTGTTGACTGTCAACATTGGCTGTTGGCTTTAGTTAGGCTCTAAACCGAAATGTCAGTCAGGTTAATGTTAGTGTCAAAATAACACATAAGATGATTTATAATTTTCTAAATACAGATTACACATTAATAGTTCAGTTATTATTGTCCATTCTATGTATTAATACAATGTATTCAATTTATTAGTTTTTTAATGTACTATATAGTAGCACTATAAAAAGTAAGCTTTTGAATTTCAATACAGGCAATAAAAATAAATGAATAATATATTTAATATTTTATCTTAGATCAATGCTGAGGAAGTCAAATATTATATCATCAAGTCACAAGTTTGGCCTACCTTTTAGTGTTTGTAAAACTAATAAATACTAATCGCGTTTTGTCAACAGGTTGTTGAATTTTACTACTCATTATTGTATAGTAATAAATATGTGTAATGAATTTCATTCCTTGTATATTTTTTATTATTGTTGATTTTTGTGTCTTGTGGATTAGGATAATATAGCCAGGTCTTAAGATGCCAATTAGTACACGGTCCATGAGGAAGGACTTACCAAGTCCAGCTCCAAAACCCCCGGCGAAGCCTAATACTGCATCTAAACCACCCAGAGTGCCTAGCAAAAGAGTAACAAAAGCTGAATCGGAAGCATCCAGTACAAAACAGAAACCTGAGTCACGACATCGTTTTGTTGATTCGGAACAATCAGATAATTCAAAATCGAAGAAACCAATTAAACTAACACAATCTGAGGCACAGCTGAAAAGAGTTCATGAATGGAATGAATCCTGCAAGATCCAAACCAATCCAATCCAGAGAATCCAGATACCTGCAAAACCACTTAACTTGAAAGCTGAAATTAAATCGGAAATCAACCCAGAATTGGTTGTGTGGAGCAAATTTTACTCGTCAGCGTTTTCAGCACGTGCCAATTTTCTCGCAAAATTCAAGGTACAACTTTGCATCATTATTTATAAAGTATTATTTCATCATTTTGTAGTTCATACATTACTTTAATTAAACTCATTTAATAATTTTTAGGATGCTACCGAATTTTTCAATGAAGGGTTCCAGCGTGGTAAGGAGATTTTGGAGAGTTCGGAACCGGAACATAAAAGCCGTCCAACTATGCCCCAACCAACTCCTCTTAAGAAAAAGATATTCCAAAAGATCCCATCATCTGCACTGCGTAAGCTATAGTAAAAATTAGGCTAACAGCTAGTTTCAACTATAAATAAATGTTACTATAATGATTAGTATTTAATCTATTTCAAAACTGATGCTTGTAGGAGATCCGGGCAAAATTGGAAAATTACATGACACACTAAACCCTAAAGAAAATGAATTATTGAAGAACCCCAAAATTGATGTGGTCAGTGGATTGATAACATAAATTATATTTATGTTTGGAGTAATCGTTCTCAAAATATTATTATTAATATTATGTCTTTTTTGTATCTCAGGTCCCGATCCCAATAGCCACCAATGAAACTTTGAACACAAATAAAACAGTTGCATGTGTAGAGGCTATGGAGATTGATAATACTTTCGATATATCCTCAACTGATAAATTGAATTTACAAATCACCAGTCCACTTTTGTTTGAACCAGAATCTGAATCTAACACAGTGGACGATAAAAATCCTGAAACAGGAGAAACTTCAAATAGTTCCAAAGTGTCATCTAAAGAACCAGTTACTAATGGTATGTAGTCTAATTATTATTATTTATTCATTTCAAAGACGCATACAAGTTCCACTTCTAGTTTAGATTAATTATATAATGAAAAATGAATGCTTAAATTAAAACTAATATTAAAAGCTAATATTAAAAGTGTACGATTAAACTAACATTATGAGCTCTTTAAGCTGGTTTCAGTGAGGAGTAATTTTCTCCATTCGGCTAGGAGATCAGATTCTACAAATATATTACTGGACATGATTAGTATTATAATTGAGTTATTTGACATCGATTATATAGAGAGTAAGATGATTTTCTTCGTAATGCTGTTAGTGTATTAATTCTATTAGGAACAAAGTTTTCAGAAGCACTTGATCTTGGGTCTAGGTTATGGAGCACTCTGAAAGATATACAATACACCCAGATTTTATTTATGATGTTTGTTTGAGTAATTTGTGGTAAAACTGATTTAAACCTGTTGCAGTTCAAACAACAAAACATACATTCAAAAAAATCTAAATATCTGCTATAATTGATATAATAATTATATATTATGCATGCTTTTTCTTCGACAGTTCAAAAGGTGATAAGAGCCCACTCAAATAAACGAATGCGTTCTCCAGATTGTGCTAATAGCCGGCCGATTGACAAGTTACCTCCTTCCTTTGAGTTTGGTCACTTAAGTCCTTTAAGAAAAAAGGCGATCGTTGATAAAGAAGCTCTAGATTCTTTGAATGAAGAACCGGAAGAAAAACTGAAGCAGCCCAATGCAACTTATATTCAAAAGAAAGTAGTTACGACTATTAATGATGAAGATTCGGAATTACTGTTCATGGATGATGAATCATCGTCTTTTATAAAAGCATCTAAACACGAGATACAGACTACTACTGCTTCGGTTAAATCCATTGATGACTCAGTTAGCATCGTTTCCTCTGTGTCGGCTCTAGTTGAACAATTCGAGAAGAAAAAAACTAACAAGGCCGGTAACATTGATAAGAAGAATCTTAAGACTACTAAAATTGATGAAAATGTTCAGCAGTACAATGGATTGATGCCTAAAGGATCAACGAATGAGACATTCGTAATGGGTGTTAACGAAGATGACATAGATAAAAACTCGCTACCAAATAACGGTGTTTTTGAAAAAGACGACAATTTGGCTTCTAATTTTACAATGGAAGAAACTACAGCCTTCGCTGGACAAAACCTTACTTTTGATCAAACTGCAGTTATAGGAGGCCAGAACAACGCATCAACAAAATTAATTAAAGCTAATAATGAAACTGATATGACTTTTGTGGTAAATCACAATAAGTTGCCATGTGTTGAAACGTTAGACAGTTTATTCGAACCATCTCCAGGTTCAAGTTGCAATCAAACTTATTTTATAAATGGTAATTGTCCTTTGTCACCAGTAACTGATATCGTAATTTATTCTACAGTTGTCTGCCTAGAAATTGATGCATTTTGACTAAATTGTGAAAAAATAATTGCACATTACTTTAATGTAGATTATAAAAAAGTACCGGTCGTTTTTGCAAGAAAACTGTCGACAATTGCTACAGATAGTGAAGGAGAAAAGTCCATGGGTTCTGTTGCAAGCAAAACATCAACAAAATGTATTTATTTATTTCATTTCATAATAGGAAAAATATTTCAATGTTTGAATTAAAACATATAAAATGTTTTGTGTTTGAATTACAGTCTCTAAACAAAATTCTACAGTCTCTAAACAAAATTCTGCGAGTGCAATCGTCGATGAGGCAGCATTGTCGAGCAAGGTTAGGTCAGATAAACAGAAATCTAATAAATCTAGTGCCAGCCAAAGTTCAAGTTCCTCCGGAAGCATGAAATCTGCAGTTAGTCAGCCGGCACTTAACAAAATAACAAAAATGGGCACGAAAAACACTGCAGTGACTGGTTCTGCAGGAAGTGTATATGAAAAGCAGAAACTGACCACTAAGGAGAGTGACATCAGAAAACGATTGCAAGAAAAGGAGGAGGAAGCTGCGAAACGAAAGATGGAATTCAATGCGCGAAAAATGGAACTGCAAAAAAAGTAAATGTCCATATTACTAAATTACTACATTACAATACATTCCTAGTTCTAGTTGCATGTATACCCATGTGAATGAAAGAGGCTATACCTACTTATATAATGTGTTTATTATCAGATGTATTTGTAGCAGGTATTTGAACTTTCTCAAACATAGTAGTTGGAACAGAGCTGATGGAAATGTGTTTATGTATTTTAGAAAAAATGAAGAATGGAAGCGCAAAGCTGATACAATGAAGGCTGCAGAAAAGAAAAATAAGCCAGGTTCAAAGATGATGTCTGGTTCAGGAGGACTTGGGGGAAATCTTAAAATTGCACCGGGTGTACCTCTTACTGGGAAGCCACAATGTTTTCTTAAACCTACAACAAATTTTCATGGCCTCGCTTCTAAATTCAATCCAAAAGTATTGTTAATTTTTTGAACTACTATCTTTTATTATAAAATCGCATATGCATTTCGACCTAAATTGTTGGGGTGAGCCTAGTGTCTTGAGTCTTGTAACATTTCTAACAAAATAATGATTCATAATAACGTTGATTTAGATGCCATCACATGCAAAACCAATAGAAGAGCAATCACATCCTGATGATTCATTTTGTACTGCTGCCGATGGTTACAGTTTCTTAGAGGTCACTTCTGATATTGATCCAGCCAATAACTATGATATCACTCGCTACGAGGATATAGATGAAGAATGTAGACATCGTGAGACAAAAGTTATTCCAGAATGGAGCAAAAGTAAGCATTTGATTATGTGTCGACTGTATATACAATGCAAGATGCTTCAACAATAAGTTTAACATTGGTATTCCTTTTGTGTCAATTTTAGGTAGTCAAACCACAGCTGCTTTGTTCCGTCAGATTCCTTTCGAAAACAGGGATCTACCATTTTTTCCTCCGATAGATAAATACAAATTGTATCCAAGTGCGGGAAAGTGAAATGTTTAAGTATTTGCTGTTTAAATGTGGAAGTGTAACTCTAATTAAGTACACTAACCTTATGTTCGTTAATTTTATGGATATGGCGTTATGGGTAGTATTTTCCGACTATCCCATCTAAGCTGACTCTTAAGTTATTAAGTGTGAACGTAACAAAATCATGTGGTTGTATATAAAATGTAAATGTATCGTACTTTGTATTTGTTTGCTTAAAAAATGTATCGTACTTTATATTTGCGTGTGTCGCTTTACGTAATGATAAGTCCGTAAAAATTCTATAAAAGTAAGTAAGTTGTAGTAATGTACGTTAACACATTATTTAATCGGTATATAGTTGAAATCTTTTTTCTTAATAACTTGTTAACAACTGAATGATGATTCTCAGGATTGAGTATGACATAGTACATACACCAATAGATAGAAACTGTGTTGGAGAGTCATGATTCATGAATGTGTTTTTCTCCTAGCACAACTTCCCTAAATAATAATTTTCTACATTTTACAAGAAAAAATTGTCTAAAATATTAAATACTATTAGAACATGTCTTTGATTTCTTATTACTTGCTCATTAAAATTATGAATCCTCCAAATGTCTGATTGGTTTTAATTTTCATACAGAACGAACAACGCCTCCATTAATTTAAATACAACTCTAGAGAAAAATGACAGAAACTGGAGCGAGAATCAATTCTCCTTTCTGCCATTCGTATTCATATTTTATTAACCACCCTTGTCTTGGCACTTTTGTATTCCTGGAAAGTGCCAATGAATGAAAAACTCAAACAAAGTGTACAGCACACTCACTCTTACAAGTATGTAAATCAGAGTGGCACAGCCACAAAAAAAATCTTTTTCACTCACACTTTTATAAATTCTCCATTGTTAGCATGTTGTGTCCTTTCCTTCGGAATAATAAAAGATGGTTGTGCGTTATTCGTTAACACATAACATAGCACATCCATCTTGCATAACAAATCTTGTCTCCAACTTCACCCCACCTATATACACTTTCACCAAAAATGGTTAACAAAATGTATTCGCTCATTCCTCATTCTTTCCTACTACCTACATTTCTATCTTTCTCAAAATCTCACGTTCCATTCCTTCACAAAGATTTAAGCTGTACCTTCCTACTCAGATTACTTGGAAAGCAGTTTCCTCTGAATCCACAAATGCACTATGTACAAATACTGTATCATCTACCTGTGCAACATTTCCATTTCCTGTTGTCCCCTATTTTTCAACCAGACACTGTATTGCAATGGAAAGCAATGTTGTAAATATAATTTGAACACAAGTGGAAGCTTTCTTTAAATTATTTAAAATCAAAATCCCTTGCAAACATTCGGAGAGTTGAGAGAGAGAAAGTAAAAGCTTTCATTGGGATTTGCATCTTAAATCTGTTGTGTGTATAACAGCACCTATTCTTACTGCACTATTCTATGCTCTACAACACAGCAACTAGGGTCAACAATATTGTTGAACCTTGTTCAAGGTACAATACGTATACAGACTAATATTATAGTACAATGTCGTTTCCTAGTACTAATGCTTTGTATATTCTGAGCAATGTGCTTAGTGAAGACGAAATATCTTCAATGTTGTTTTGTAGTACAAGTAGTTTGAAAGTTAAATCTTAGTTGTCCATAAGTTTGTTTATGTTGATAAAGGAATACGAGGAGTTTGGCGGTGTTACGTATAGTACCACACTAAATTTTCGTGTGTTGCTTGCAAACTAATGCACTACAATGTACTTCCTAGTGCTACTCTGCCTTCTTTTATTCTGCAGCAGGTTCCACATACACATAGCACTACTTTGCTTACAGTTCACTGTGTGTGTATTAGCTTTTAGCTGTGTGTATATAAAGCATAGGTATTTTGTACACATTATATGGATTCAATTTCAAATAGTAAGGAGTTTAAAGTCTAAAAGTTTATATGCAGTGTGTCGTAGCAGAGCTGTGTAGGTCTAGGTACTTATATTATTACAGTACAGTACAGGAACCTCGAACTTTCATGTTACGAAAGTCAGATTAAATTTGCTTTTCCATTGAACAACATCTGCCTATTTGTACTATAATCGTCTACTTTATTGCAAGTCTTCTGCACAGTGCGTAGTATTCTTGCCCCAACATACTTGCATTCCAAATATGTACATAGTGTAGTAGTAGCTACTAAAAGTATAAGTATTACAAAGGGAAGCAGATTCAGTGTACGAATTTAGTTTTGTATAAAAGTGTAATGTACTCTGTGTATTAGAGGAAAAGAAGAGTACACTAGAGTCGTAGCAAACAGAGTAAGTAGAAAGATAGCGTAGGGATATAGAAATTTGGAAATGTTTACATACATGGTTTTACTTTTTGTGGCTATGCATAGTATACGTATATGTACATGTATACGACTTGGGTGGTGCTGTTGGATATGGATGGAGAAAGACACTTTCTTGTTCTGTTTTGTATTGTATATTATGTAGTATGGATGTCTATGTATAGTATGTGTGTTTGTATCTACTTACTTAGTATCTGTGCATGAATGTATATAGGGTTGAAGTTAAAACTCATTCTTTGACAGTGAAAGTAGCTTATTCTTCTATGGTCGCATCGCGGTCTCTCTCATCCTTTCTCTCTTTCTATCTCTCTTCCTTTGGTTTGTTATTCAACTGTGTGCTACTGTAATCCCAGCTCGCTGCGTAGTAATGTTATGCTATTCTATTTTGTATTATGCGAAATATTTACTATCTGTATGTTATGTGTCTACGTAAATTAATACTCACGAAGATATATTGTTATGATTTTATCTATAAAGGAAGGTATCTATCTGGATGCTTGGCTGGGATAGGGACGTTGTGCTGGCTGGGATAGAGAGCATTGTAAAGATGTACATTTTGTAGCTGTAAACTAAAGTATGTAGATGTACATGGAGAATGTATGTATTTGCAGTAGGGATTTATAGAGTAGATGTATATGGATCTGGATGGTTTGTTGCTATACAACATTAGTAGTTATATAAATGGATTCCTTGTTCGTTGAGTAAAGTTACTGTGTGTGTGTGTTTTGCTTTGCTGTGTTAGTGCAAGTCCAGCCAGAAGAGTTGGAGCCAGGAGGAGCAGGACGGAGAGAGAGCGAGTCGAGTCCTGCCGTGTGTCGTTCCTTGGCTTTCCACAAACTTTCTCATAAATAATTCAAAAGAAGCAGAGTAACCTAATTTTCTGCTGTCTCGCGTCTTCCTTCCCCATTACGAATTCCGTATAATAGGCACTTGTGCCGTAGAATGGTCTACTCTGGTTGGCTTGCTCCACTCAACTCTGATGTTATCTTCCTCAAGGTATATCTTTACTTTATGTAAAATTAACCGCTTGCTTTTCTCCAGGTTATTGCTGAATTTGACTTTTCTCTATCATTGGAATCCCGCAGTTCATCACATTGCCCATTTTATAAGCATTCATCTTCTCCCACTTTCCAACTCATACACAATATTATAACAAATATAAGAATCACTATCATTCTATAAGTCCTTCCTCTCAACCATAGCAATACGTTCGCAATTTGCACGTAATCCTCCGTAATTCTCGCAAACAGTCATTCATATCACCAACCGCACGGTTTGGGGCAAACGAGAATTGAAATATGTACTCTGTATTTCCCTAACAGTATTAATCTTATAAATCTCTTATTTATGACTACTGCTTGGCTACTTTCGGCTACGCTATGTCTATTTATCTTTGTATTTGCGTACAACTACATAGTATACAAATAGAATCTCTTTTATAAAGCACCAGCAGTTCAAATAGAATTTTCATTTATATACACAACAAACTACCTACACCCACTCACCCTGTACAGTTAACAAAGTATTTATAAACTCTGTCAGCAATGCTTTGACGTGCATACATTATGTAATCAAGTTAAAATTAGGTAAATTAAATTTCAGGTCAAGTCATAGCCACAAAATGCCATATTATTAGTTAAAGTGAACCATATTATCTAACAGGTGAGCCATATCATGTATTGATGTGGTGAACTGTGTTTGGTATAAATGTGATAGATTGCTTTACTTAATGTAAAAGCAACATAGATACCTACACATAGTTCATACATACAAAAAATAAATCAATGAAGAATTCATTACTTGCAAAAAGATACACAATATCTATAGAAGAGATTTAGTAAGGTTTCTCGTACACTTGTCTATATACAGAAAACGTGATGATATAATATGATACTTAGTTATTATATTTTTAGAGATAAGAAGATGTAGGTATACCTAAGTATACATTGTATCTATTCAATTCTATAGTGTATGTCTTTATACACTGTCTTGTATGTTCTAAGAAAATACTAACTGTCTATTGTTGACGCAGGAAGGAACCCACGCGGCTTGTTTTTGTTTGATCTGTGCAATCTGTGTCTTGTCAACGCTACAACATAGGAATTCCTTCACCAATTCAAAGTAGAACTCTATCCTGGAGATTCTGGCTATTGTTCTTCTTCTTATATACAGTCTGACACAGACACATTGAACAGTAACAGTCTGGCTGGAAGAACCGTCGTAGAATTTTGAAGAGATTGATAGAAAAACGCTGCAGTTGCTTGTCTGTGTGTATTGTTATGTGTCTATCCTGCATTATCTAGTGGCAGACTTGTCTATTCTACATTACTCCTATCCTATGGCAGTCTACAGATAAAATATAGTGATCCGATATATAATACATTGGTGGAGGAGTACAGAATCCTTATATGTGTTTCTCTTGGTGATATTATGTATCTTACCTTGTAAACTGCTAAGTTTGTCAATACAGTGAAAGCAGAATGAGTGTGTGACAATGGATAACCGCAAGGAGGAGATAAAATTCCGAGAATCTTTCTCCAAGGAGCCGTTCTGTTCGGAAGAAGATCTTTCTTGGTGTTAAATTACTGTTTGGAAACATTACATTGACATTCTATTATTTTCGTGTTGGGTGAAACGAATTCAGCACTTTCTTCCGTATAAAGATTACATGAGCAAGACTTATATTGTTAGTGCATTACATAGTGCTAGTGTGATTCTTTCCTGTGTGTTCTGTTGTACAGATCCTTACAAACTTACAGCATAGATGAATAGCTATATATGGACCTGTAATGTAAATGTGCCTTTTGCCACGCTAAACTTTGTTGTTTAGGTCCTTGATGTGTTATTCATATTAGCGACTTTGTTGCGGTTACACTCTGGCTTCCCTTCAACGTACAATATGGCACTGGTTTAGTATTAATGAATGGTAGTCCACCTACGTACATGTACACATTTACTTCAGTCTCGTCTCCGGTGCGCTAAGTAAGACAGTAAATAAGAAATGAAATGGTTATTCTTGAGTATCATGTAATAATACATAACACTATCATTCATGACACCCAAACCTAACTGAATTCCTTCACACAAGACGATTATGCTTTGTAGTACGGGTAATTCAAATACAAATCGAACAAAATAACATGTTTTGAACATTGACGGAAGTAAGTAGCTGTAATGTATGTAGAAAGAAGGTTGTATGTAATAAAATAGTCTTACGCACGCTATCTTGCATTCATAGTCAAACTGACATCATCATCACACGCAGCATAATAATGCAGACAAAGATGAACATCAGAAAAGGGAATTCACAGCCCAATGTGCACAGAAAATGAAAACATGGAGGAAAATAGACTACGCATCAATATTTGATGTATTTCAAATTATGACGGAGTAATGGAATTGGACAGGAAAGCGTGAAAAGCAAAATGAGTGTGTTATTATCATTCTGCAACATAATGTTTTATTTTCCACTCGCTCAGCATTCACCGCACCACTTTTGTTATTCCTAATGTACATGACCACTATTTTTGATGACAGCCGGAAGAATGAATGTATGAACCTTTTATGTAACAACGTAGTACTAGCTATAAACACGAGTGTTATGATTACATAGGTAAGTACATATACAGAGATATGAATTTGTAATTTATTTGTCGGTCATGCGTTGAGAGATATGAGACTGCGATTGTATCTCTCGTTGTTGGGTTGCATAACAATCCCTTGTGGTTACTCACATTATTGTCACACCCAAAAGATTCGCTATTTACGCATCTCTGACGCATAAAAGAATGGGCAAAATGCATTTCCATGATAATAACCGCAACTGCATGAAAATAAAAATAAATTTTATTATCCTGAATGCATTCGTTCGATTGTGTTTATTTATGGAATTGTTGTTTGTTGCCGAGAGTCTATACGGATGGATACTCCTTGTCTCAAGATTTATTTCTCCATTTTTAGACCTCACGAGGTCTTATAGAGCCTTTATGTCTGTCTGTCTGTCTGTCTGTCTGTCCCCACGATAACTCGAGTAAAAATGAAGCTAGGCTGATGAAACTTGGAACACGCTTAAAAGAGGGCAAAACTAAGGACGAGTTCGTTGTTCAGCCAGATTGGTTCAGTGGTTGTGACACCACAGGGCTCCAAGTTGAAAAAATAATAAGTCAAGGATAGCACAAAAACTTAAAAACCGCGCTTAGGTTCTTTTTATTTAAGTACTCGAGGAAAAATTTGGGCTTACTGCTTCTAGACAAAATAAATACAATTGCGCGTCTAGTGCTTCGTTCTGTCTTATTTTAAATACTAGTCCTAAGAGCAGTTTCAAAATAAATTTCCGGATACTTTTTGAATCATTAGGAATCCCCGTTTTTCCGAATGCTAACTATCAAAACACAGTTACTGCTTCTACTTTGATTGGATAATACCTACTTTTATGCATTTAAATAATTAAATTACGTACCAAATATGAATAGATTATACATATCCATGTTTTTCCGAATGCTAACTATGAATACACAGTAGTTACTGCTTCTACTTTGATTTGATAATACCTACTTTTATGCATTTAAATAAATAAATTACGTACCAAATATGAATAGATTATACATATCAGTAGGTATCCATGTTTTCCCGAATGCTAACTGTAAAAACACAGTTACTGCTTCTACTTTTATTTGATAATTTTAGCTTTTACGTTTTTAAATCGTTATATTAAGGACAAAAACTTAACAGAACATAAATATCCGTAGTAACCGATTTTTCTTAATGCTACCTATGAAAACACAGTTACTGCTTCAAATTTGATTTGATAATTTCAACTTTTATATTTTTAAATCGGTATATTAGGCACAAAAAAATAGCTTTGATGAAAATACTTTTAAGTGTCCATGATAACCATCAAAACAAAAATCTTACGCCTTTCGTAGAATCTCACGCCTTTTGAGGCGGTAGATCTTACGCCTTTCGTAGAATCTGCCGCCTCA